>OY725501.1:3362347-3667116 GCA_963281255.1 Aphrocallistes beatrix
GTGAAGAACTATGGAAGAACATTCTTTAGTGAATGCATGCATGCATGAATGTAGAGCAAAGTGATTGGCTGAGGTTTAGTTGCATGATCTGCATATATGGAAATATACGTATAATGAAATATAATGATGGCATATCGTACGGTTGTTCGAGGATGATGTGATATAAACATTTGACTATTTAAGGATATGAACCGAAACCAAAATTATTTGCTTAGTAGAAATTTGCTAAATAAATGCTCAATGGAGATTCCTAACTCGTTGATTCAGTGAATTCATCTGTGATGTACTACCCTCTGCTAATTCTAAAATTCCTATACTATATGGTTAGAAATATAATGTAACAGTACAAGGATGGAGAGCTTTAATCATCTTTTATCCTACAAAGCCAGCTGACCAGTAAAGTTACTAAAAAAACTCACCCAGACTGACTAGTGGTTTCTCATCATGACCAGTAGAGGCTATCTGTGAAGCATATTTCATTGCGAGAGCATTGATCAAATCGGTTGCTGACATGATAACTCTGACCATGAGTAATTTTCCTCTCAAAAGAAACCAATAATGCTCCCATTTGCGTTTACAATGATTACACTAACCAAAATATAGAAACAGAAGAATATTTGGGGTTTATTGATCGTCTAAAATCTAAGAGAATAGATTGTTGACTCCGCTAAGTCCGCTTATTAATCGGGACACTTTGGTCCCGGATATTTGTCGCAATTAACCAATCGGAGGCCCTCCTGACGGATTCTAAAAATAATTAGCCATGGCTCCTTTTAGAAATAAGATTAGAATCTTGCACGAAACTTTTCTAATTGTCATTTTGAACAATAGTTCATTTCCTATTGATGGTTTCTGGAGAAATAATTTCGTACATTAATTAATCATAGCAATATTATGTTTTGATTCGGGCAATCGATGCCATATTCCAATACAGCTCAGCCCATAGGAAACAATGCAGCTTCTCAACCATTCTGATAAATCAAATGATCCTATACTATTCCACTCGTCTGAATGAAGCAATAGTAGGAAGCTATCCCCTTGCATTAGATTCTACAGGCTAGCATGGCAGAGCGACCTGACTTTTTGGATTATTTCGACGAAGATCTCGCATTTCCAGGATCAAAATCCGACCCCCCACCCGACCTGTCGAATCTTGACAAGATATTTGACTCTGGCTACGAAGAGAGTTCCGTCTCAGATAATAACATCGATTTGTTCTTCAAACCCCAAAAAGAACCAAAAGCTCCTGGACCCAAATCTGGTCCCGTAATCGGCATAGACCTCGGCACCACCTACTCATGCGTGAGTGTGTGGGAGGGCTCGGCCCCCCAGGTGATCCAGAACAGCTCCGGAAATAGAACCACGCCCTCCTGGGTGTGCTTCCCTCCCCACCCAGGCGAGGTGTTAGTTGGTGAAGCAGCCCAATCAAAAGCGAATAAATTCGTACGAAGTACCATCTATGACTCGAAGAGATTGATTGGTCGTAAGTTCGTAGACTCGACTGTGCAAGAGAAGCTCCTCACTTGGCCGTTCAGCGTGAAGGAGCTGAATGGAATGTGTGCGGTGGGGGTAGAGGGCAGCGAAGGACTCGTCACACCTGAAGAAGTGTCCGCATACATCCTAGTCAAGATGAAGAACACTGCGGAGGACTACCTCGGTTGTCCCGTCAGTCGGGCGGTGGTGACGATTCCCGCCTACTTCAACGATGCACAGAGACAAGCGACGAAAGACGCATGTGTCATGTCCGGTCTTGAAGTTCTCCGGATTATTAACGAACCGACAGCTGCTGCAGTCGCCTACGGCCTAGCCAAAGAGATCGGAGATAAAGCGAAGAAGACCTTACTAGTGTTCGATTTCGGTGGAGGGACCCTGGATGTCACGACCCTACTCATAGATGACAAGGTGTTCGAGATCAAGAGCACGTGTGGAGATACGAAGCTAGGCGGCCAGGATGTTGATGAGAGTTTAGTGAATTATTTCCTGCCTAAAGTGCAGGCGGAATTTGGTACAGACATTCGAGATCACCCCAAGTCAATGAAGAAACTGAAAGAAGCCTGTCGAGACTTGAAGCATCAGTTGTCTCACTCGCATACAGCGAGTAGAGACATCGAGTCGCTTGTGAACGGGGAAGATCACGAAGTGAGTTTGTCGCGAGACGAGTTCAACTCTGTCTGCAAGCCGTTGCTTGAGAAATGCCTCATTCCAGTGGAGATGGCGATGAAAGACGCAGGATTGAGTCCAGAGGCGATCGACGAAGTTTTATTAATCGGCGGGTCCACCCGAATCGTGGCGGTACGTACTATGCTAGAGGATTACTTCAAAGGCGTTCCTATCAGTAAGCGCATTAACCCCGATGAAGCGGTGGCTATGGGGGCCGCCATACAGGGAGCTAACCTGTCCTTCAACATCGAGGAGAAAGCGGGTAATCATAAGCTGAACGGTCTGACACTGATGGACGTAACGGGCAAGAGCCTTGGCATAGCAGTATCAGGCGGGAAGATGAGTGTTATCGTGAAGAGGAATACAACCATTCCGTATTCACACACCAAAATGTACAGAAATAATGAAGATTATCAGTCAGAAGCTCAAGTTGAAGTGTACGAGGGAGAAAATGAATTGATTAAGGATAATAGGCACTTAGGTACGTTCATTCTACCCGGGCTCCCGCCTAAATTGAGAGGTAAAGTGAAAATAGGTGTCAAATTCACTGTAACAGCTGATGGCATTCTGGAGGTAACAGCCAATGTGATGGTAGAGGGGGGAGAGTCCAAAAGTTTGGTTATAGAGAAGAACAAAGGACTACTGAGTGCCGATGAGGTAGAGGCAAAGAGACTCAAGATAGAGAAATGGGAGACAGAGTGTAAAATGAGTAAAATTAATTTATGAAATTTTTGATGTATGTACTAGCATGAGTTGAGTGTACCAAACATTGTGCATGGATTTCCAATTAGTATATGTTGTAGCTAAACAGGGATAGCTAGGATTGGATTTTCATAATTGTACGTGTCTTAGGAGCATTTCAAACGTTCCGTAACGCTTTCAAGCGGGGGTGGGGGGGTTAGCAAAGAGTGACAGTCCTATCATTGTTGTATTACAAGATGGTCAAAAGGATGACATAGGGAGATAGTGTCTAAAATCAAAGAATTTTGCGTTTCGCAACAACGTTTGAACGGCCCCTTAGTCCAATCCGGACGTTTCAGAAATCACGTATCAGGGATCTTGCATAATACTACAGTGGCGTTCTATAGGCATTATTGATTCTAGTATCCATCTAATGCCATAACATAGTTTCAATTATTGACCATTCTCTCTAACCAATTCTCAATCTCGTTTGTAAATCTAGCTTTTCCGCTCGATGGCTCATTCGCAGGCTCCGAATCAAGAATTCCTCTGGAAGATCTTCCAGAAAGTGGATGCTGACAAGAGCAATGCCATATCTGCCGATGAGTTGCAGAAAGCCCTCGGGAATGGGACCTGGACGGCTTTCAACCCAGAAACGATCCGCCTCATGATCGGAATGTTCGACAGGGATCTGACCGGGACAATCAACTTCAACGAGTTCGGCGCTCTGTGGAAGTACGTTTGCGATTGGCAAGAAACTTTCCGCTCCTTCGACAAGGACAATTCCGGGTCTATCGACCGGGACGAGTTGAAGCAGGCGCTCACTACTTTCGGATACCGACTGAGTGACCGGTTTTATGACCTGCTTATTCGGAAATTCGACCGGTCTGGATCGGCGGCTATCCGCTTCGACGACTTCATTCAGTGCTGCATTGTGATCCAGACCCTGACCAACTCCTTTCAGAAGTTCGACACGAACCACAACGGATGGATCACCATCGACTACGAGCAGTTCCTAACTCTAGCAGTCAGTCTGCGCCAGTAGACGCGACCTGTTCTTGTTGAGATATTTATCCTTCCCTCTCCCCTCAGAGATTCATTAGTTTTAATGACATTTTTGATATATTTTCTGTTTACAGTCTCAGATGCTTATTGATGAACCTCCGTCTACCGTGTACATTTTGGTTTACCCCACAAAGCTAATCTATTGGTTCATTTGCCTTTATTCACTGCTCTAACTTCCTTTTGTGGTCACTGGAATGTATGTTATTTAGCGCCCATGCCTGTAATCCGTGTGTAGTTAGTATCCTCTGCTGAGTACAGAAGCAAATCCTGTTTTATGACACTATAGTTCCACCATATCCTGAAATACTTGGACACAGATATCAGATAACAAACTGAGAATATCACAAGGATATCCCCCGAGACAAGTTTAATATGAAATCTTTCTTTTAGAGAACGCTATAACCTAATCCGTATTATTTATATTTGACACAAAATGATAGCTGATGATAGCATAAACATTCTTGTTTACTTTCTTTCTAGTTGCATGCTAGCTTTTAGATACAGTCCATCTAACTCAGTTCCATCCTCTGACAATTTCTGCGATGTCTCTAGCACAAATCAGTAAGCTAAGTGAGTTACCATGACGTCATATCATGTATTGTATAATTCAAAGCTTTGTTTTAGTAATTGTGTATGTCTCTTTACGATGTAGAACGCTGGACATTAAGATTTTCAGATTTTATCATTAATACCTTTTACAATAATCTATTTCAAGATATAAATGCTGCTAAAGTCTTTAACTTTTAACTTTGTACTTCTTTTGTAATTATGTTAGGCAATCAGTGTTCTTTCAATTCGCAAACAAATCTATTGGTTCAAAGTCTAAATATTAGATCAAATAAACATGATGACTAGGTGAAAAAATTGAATGACAATTTTGTAGACTTGATTAGTCATATTTTCACACCTTTTTTGTTGAAAGTATCTTTAAAATGGGTAGAATGATTTAACCATTTGCGTAGATTGGGTCTAGTGAAGCGGTTTTCAACCTTTTTAGGCTGTGGACCCCTTATAGCAATTTCTCTATATTCTGTGGACCCCTCCTATCAACCGTAATACAAAATTTCGAATCCTATGGACCCCTGATATCTTCAGTGGACCACTAAGGGGTCCATGGACCCCAGGTTGGGAACCACTGGTCTGTGTATTCTACTGTCCTTTAATAAGACTTGTTACCTCACTCTCTTCCTTCTTAGCTCTCCCGATTTCTCACGCGTCTGATGACCAGGATGGAGATCACGATCAAGATGGTAAGCAAGCAGTGTGTGGTTAGCCTCGATATCCAATCTTGCAATATTAACTCTTTCAGATCATTCAATAAGCTTCTACCACCATTACGTTAGTAACCCTCCGTTGCCCCTGGAATGTGTCGCGTCATTTCCGGTTTAAGCCATTTTGGGCGGGGAAGCCATGAAATTCAGGGTATTTACTATAAATAGAAAAAACCCCAAGCCAGGGTTTTAATAATTATCAATAGCAAGTAACCGTGTGGGATTTTAACCCATTTTTCCAAACCTATAATGTGGAAAATAAGAGTAATATGTTATTTGCGAATCTAGACAATCTTACTGGCATAGGCGCCGAACCCGGGGGGCTGGGGGGGGGCTCAAGCCCCCCCCTGGATTGGAAGATGACCCATAGACGCAATACAATTTAAGGCTGAGCCCCCTCTGGAACTCCAAAATTACTCCTAAATTTCGAAAAGTTCGGCGCCCCTGCTTACTGGAATTCTTACTTCAAACAGCTTATTTGCGGGACATAGCGAGACACACTAGAAAAGTATTATATATGTAACCCAAAAAGCGGGACAAAATGGAAAAATTTTATGTGTAAAAACGGAACACTCGTGAAAATTAGCTCAATAGAGGAGTGAAGAAAGCGGGACGTCCCGCCAAAAACGGTTGGCATGTGTGAATGACTGTGATGTGTAGATGATGGAGATGGAATGGGAGACGATGATGAGGTGGAGGCATCTCCTCTGGACTTCAAGAGTCCAGAGGAGATGATGACACCTCTGGAAAGAATACACAAGTCTTACACCTCAGACAACATGCTGGACAGGTACACTTGTCGTAGCAACGATTATTGTCATTTGGTATTTGTGGTATTCCCGAGAAGATACCTAAGTTTTTGAAGTTGCAAAATGATTGGGGGAAATTATTGAATTCTTTTCTTAGGAATATGATAAAATTCACAAAATAAAAATACCATATTACAGTCAAAACCGGTTTTTTCTCACTCCGGTTTATCCTTACTATTTCAGAATCTTAATTATGTAAAAAATTCCAAATCTATATTAATTTCCATTGGTGTTTTTTTTACTGTTTGAACCTGTAAAAAATAGTAAGAAAAAACCGGTTTCGACTGTACCTCGAATAATCGCCCCCCGAAGAGGGTGCTAAAGTATTTGTGTTGTTCTTTTCAATAAAAATTAATGTTGGATTCTTCCTTTCTACTATTTGTTGAATCGTTCGTGCGGTTATTTCTTCTAAACTCTAATTCTGAAATTTTTCTTCAAGTGACAAATGAGGCTAAAAATTAATAGCCCCTATCCGAGTATATATGGTAGTTTTTGCATAGCAACATTCCATTACACCCTATTGGTTACTGTCCTGTTCTATTGTAGAGAGAACTCAGCTAAGGAACTGTGTGACGCCAGTCGAATTGTGATGTCTGACCAACCGGAAGAACTCAAGCACTTCGTGGACGTTATTCACACCCTAGCAACAGATCCAGGTTCGTGGCATCTTGTAGGTTGTTGGTGAAATACCCGCTATCCATCAAGGTTAATTAGATTGATTAAACATGATAGCAATAGCATTCCTACTGGCTTGTTTGGTCACTATGAGTATTGGAATAGAACCCGCGTAATGTGAACTAACACATGTTCTTAATTCAAGTTCAGTTCTTATTTAGAAATGATAGTTCTAGTATATACTCCGTGATAACTCAATGATATGATGATTCCATATATTGGCTATTGGCAATTATATATATAAGATCCAACACTTGCACGATGTATTTATTTCCTTTTTCATTAATATTCAGCTGATAATAATTGAGTTTGTCCATTTCTGCAGATTAAACTTGAACATATAGAAAAAAAATGTGATCATTAAACGTATTTGATCTTCTTAACACATGTGATTGTTTGTACATTAATCTTGTTTCCTTTATATGGTTTTGTGTGAGGAAATTGGTTAGAACTAGAACTAAGTCAGTTCTCTGTCTAATTTGTTGGATAGTACCATCAGGCCTAATTGGAATGATTAGGTGTCTGCGTGTAACCGAGGTTCCGAACTCAAATTTAATGAGATTTCAGTGTCTTATGTGGCAATATTCCTTTGTTTGAAGTTATTCTGGTATTTCGAAAATATTTCCATTTCGTGACTCATTTCGTCATTGAAGTGCTTGAATAGACAAAGCATTTCAATCCTGAATTGCTCTTAACGAGTTCGCAGTAGAGATGAGAGGATTTTATAAATTTTTTTAAGAAGGAAATTAACCAATCAAATTATCTCATTCTAGGCATAGTAGTCATGGCAGTATCTCATGTTAATTTTAGCTTAGAATCACTTGGCAAGTCTTGAGGAATGCCAGTCAACTCATCCTAATTTGATTCGTGTCAGTTTTACTTCCATTGTAATGGCTATAATAGTCCACTTCTACAACTGAAATCCCCAAATAGGGACGAGTTGGTTTTGACACGAGTTGACTGGTCCCCATCTTGAGCTATGATAACTATGTCTGTCGTGTAGAGCTATATGTCCGTCAGATCGTCGCGGAGCAGGTGGGGGACATTCTCCTGACTCTACAACTGGACACGACTAACTCGGACGAGTACCTCACCCTGCTAGACGCTCTCGTGCAGTTCTGTAGCGATTCAGATCAAAAGGTTTGTTTGCTTTTTTTGTTATTGTCCGTAGTAATTGCATCATTTTGGAGACAACTGAAGCAGGGCCGGCGGAACTGGTCCGGCTTTGGCCGGACCAATTTTATGCAATTATGGCTTATTTTCATATGCAAATTTGCTTTTGGCCGGACCAACTTCCACTTTGGCCGGACCAACTTCCACTTTGGCCGGACCAACTTTCGCTTTGGCCGGACCAATAAAAAGTTGCTTCCGCCGGGCCTGTGAAGTGAAACTATCTTCACAAATCAAAATAATGCAACTTTTTTTCATGTACAGTACACCCCGCTAATCCGAACAGCTCTGTTCCAATGTTCGAAAAATCGTTCGGATTAGTGAATTTGTTCCGATTAGTGAAATAACACTAATTCAATAGGGCATTAATGATAATAAATTTGTATTGTTAGAATATTAAGGATATTATTTCGCTATGATTGCTTAGTTAACGAGATTTCTCAATCTTATTGATAGATTTAAGTTTATAAAAGTTTATTCAAATCATAGAAGCGAATAAAATTATATTTTTGGTGTTCGGATTTTAAGAATGAAGTATTCGGATTGGCGAGGTTCGGACTAGCTAGGGTGTACTGTATTTTAATTCCTTAAATATTAAAAATATTTGTCTCCAAAATTGTAAGCATCCAACCGTTAAACCAATGGTATTGAGTGAAATATCGCCGCAAACAAAGTTCAGAGACAGAACTGTATTGCGCATGTGACCAATCATTCATTATACAAACGACTGCGTCGACCACTTTTTCGATGGCGCGAGACAATCCTAAATCCTGCCACGAAACTCTCCGATCGGATCTAAAGTTTTTGAATAGGGTTGATGGGATGGTTCCATGTCCACAGAATGTGAAAGAAGCTGAAAATTTTGAGTTGTTTCGACTCTGTCCTCGGGATTGTGTCCGCAACAACATTTCGGAGGAAGAAAACACTTTCACACACTGATTCTAAAACCAGCAAGTCCATTTAACTTTCCTCATTAGACAGCATACATTAACATATATTTAAATAATGTTTTCAAATAAATGGACTTTATTACATGTGCTATGTGAGCTAATATTTGTTTATTTATCACTAATCATATAATGGAACATCTCTACCACTTTTAAACTGGATGTTACTTGACAGGTTCGACATAACAACCATAATTCGATATTGAGTCTTATCAACCAAGAGAAGTATAAAGGTTAGTTGACTGAGAGAGCAGAATTCATTGATATATTATCATAGTTTCTCACCTGAACTTAATGCATGACATTGCAGATTCATATGTTAATTCAATCTCCTAATTGATTCCTAAACTTAAAATACGAAAATATTGAATTATTTCTAACTACAGTAGAACTGGATTAGTACGTACTCATTTCTCTGAACCAAAATTCAAATAAGATATAGATTCCTATGTAATATCAACTCGGATAGTAGAACGTACCTTTTTCCGCTTCCCAGAGGGGTACGTCTTATCCGAGTTCTACCGTATTTAAATAAACTAAGTTTAGTAAAGCTATGGAAAGCGAAAAATACGAATTTGTTACATATTTGAAAGCTGAAAAAAAGATTCAAATAACCAATCAATTATGATGGAAATATAGTAAGCTAATTAGCTCTACACAAACTTGCTTTGGAAGTCAATACTACTCTGAATTCAACCAATTTCTGTTAAGTAACATTCGATATTACAAACATTCAATATCAATATTTAACATTCAATATAGAATGATTCCTAACCTGCTGGAGCATGAGCATGAACTAATAGCAATTTAACCAATTTGGCACTCAGTCTGATCCTACAAGATATCCTTAGAATCTTTCTAACGAGTGTTCATTCTCTCTCTCTCTCCAGATGACATCACACGGCTCTGCTGTGATACTATAAAGAAGCTCTCTTCTAACGATTCTCCTTTTCAAATCAAGGCTGATGCTATTCTGGTAATATTAGAAATCTACTTTCCCTATTTAGCCTCGTCATATATTGAATAGCGGCATTACCAATTCATTTCTCTATAGCTGCTCTCTCGAATTGCGTGCAACATAGACTCCTACTTGTTAGTCCAAGAATTCTCCAATCTCTTCCAAGATTTCACACATGACACGATGCATGACGTCAGACGGGTAAATACACCCAAAACGCCAAAACCACCGAAAAGAATGTGCGATTTTTTAAATTAAATCTTTGTTTAGGCTTTCGCTTATGCTTGTAAGGAGTTATGTCCAGTGTTGGGCGTGGAACACACAGAAAAATGGCTTGTAAGTATTAGTGTAGTATTATATCACTCTTACTGTATGTTGGATAGTATCAGACTTCGTAAGAAGATAGGATGATGTGTTGGTTATATGCGCTGTGTTAACCTTTGTTATAATTCTGTCTCTTCACTGAAAGTTGACCGCCTTCATCTGGCCAAAGTTGCTGGATTTATATAATCCTACTTGCACATGCTCTCTCTCTTTGATCTAGTTCGTGTTTGTTCAATTAGAGCGTTAAATTTATATAAAAAAAGTTGTAATTGTATTTTCTCTTTGATCAAAGTTCTCATTTGCGTGAAACTAACCAGCTCGTTATTTGTTTCTGATCATTCTACATGACTACATGTAGTCAACACAATATCTGGGAGTAGTAGTGCGATGTAGTAGATACAGAAGTGAAGACCTTTCCTTCAGGGTACGCCACACAGAGTTGGAATGGTTGACCCAGTACCGTCACTGATGTCGGTTAACAGGTGCAATTGTATTGCAGCATTTAACAATCGATTTGGTTAAACTGAGTTTAGTGAGTCATACATTTGTCTGCGTCCTTCGAGCTTGTGTCTTGGTTGCTGACCAACGAAATTTGAATACCGAACCTTCCACTACACATACTACCAATTAGCGAAGTTCACTAATTGGGAGAGCTGCGAAATGTTATTTGTTTAAATGCATTTTAGGTTTCCTTGTTCTTGCATCTCTGTTCTGATGACTTTTGGAGTGTCCGAAAAGTGAGTTTATTTAATTAACATCCAATCAGACAGACTTGTATTTTATTCCGCACAGGGATTATTTGAATTTTCACACCTATTAACGAGTTATTTTTTGTTAGGCGTGTTGTGAGGTATTTGATAAAGTAAGCGGGTCTTGTAGCCCTGCGACGAGAGAGAACGAACTCACGGAGCATTTCCTGAAACTCCTTGGCGACAACTCGAGATGGGTATGCATTTGATCTACGATTATACATAATATAATGCACTGAATTGAAGTTGTAAAATTTCTGAATATTATTGTTCCATCAGTATCAGGCTACTAACTGGTCTTATATTTTTGTTCGTTAATGAAGCACAGAGGCCCCTTTTCGCCCTGTAAAAGGGACGGAATTTTTGTAATAGATACATAAATTAAACAAATCTCAAAAATATGCTTATAAATATAATCACTTTTGGTTCCATAATGTGGATTTAAACTAATTTATTATTTGCAATCGATCTGGTTTCGATCTATTTGGAATATGATTGCGCGTTCTAAATTCGACAGAAATATTTCTTAAACTAATCTAATGAATAAATTAGGTCCGAAAAGCCGCATTTGAATCCCTCGGGCCATTTCTATCCACATTTTACAACCCCGAAATCGTGGAGGAAATTCAAGAATCTTTTGACATCCAAGAAACTGATGTGACAAATGAAAGTGGAGAGCAGCCAAGGGAGTGGAGTGTGGAGGTAGAAATGCATTCGCAGACCGTTGCCTCTTCTAATCCCGACCCTGTCCTGATACAGGAATCACAAGCCGCAGAAGTAGATAGTGAAGGTAACAACTTAATGAAGAACTGTGTTATGTAGCGCTAACAAGTGTAGAATGATCAATCAATTCCAGTAAATGCTTCTACTTTAAATTCGCTTACTTTTGCTTTGCTCCATTTCTCCTTTTACGGAAGTGTTATAGTAGTGGGAGCATTCCTTGTCATTAGTGTAAGTGCTAATGCATTTTTAATTGCATTTCTACCGCTACCCACATATTATTCTTAATTCTAGTCAGTGGAAACCGTGATTACTCAGGATTTCCATTCTTTTAGTTGATGTTTGCAATTTTTCCTATTTCGCTTACTGGCGAGAACCTGTAGCCTCTCTTGATGAGTCAGATATACAAGAAATTCTCCATACATCGAATATACATATTATACACACAGTGGTTTCGAAGGTACAATAATATACCCATAATATGCTATTATAATCGAACTGTCCTTTCTGTACACAACCATTTCCATAACAGCTGCGATCAACTATTTAAGTTAACATGATTAAACCTTCCAACTTTCTACCACATAATCTTATTGGGTCATTTTCCTCATGGTTGTACTATATAGTAGAAACATATGACTCTTGCCTTATACAGTTTAATTCCTTACAATGTAACTAATGTAATGGACATTGTAAATTCCATTTAAAGGTTCATACATTAATTTCGTTGGCGGCGAAATTTTATAATGGCTGTCTGGGGGGTCGTTTCGTATGGATATTCTGGGAAGGATTCCAATGCAGCCATCTGTATGAGAACATATTAATAGTGTTTTTATAATTGATTTCTCATTACTTGCATTTTTGCAATCACTAACTTCAAATTAGTTATTTCTCTGTGGTAATTGTACGAGAGCATTCTTAGTTGCTGTTTGCCACAATGATTTCGAGTTATATTATTCCTTCACTAAGATTGTGCAGTGGATTCCAACTAGAGCAAAATGGTTTATACCCACCAGTAACTTCTAATTCACATCTGACTGACAATCAAGAACGCAAATCCATATTTTTCTAGCACAAATATATTTGTTTCAGTTCATCATAAACTGTAGATTCTAGTTTATTTATTTATTTTATTTATCCTAATAGGACAAATTAGCAATTTCTGATGAAGATGGACTGGAAGATCCGTTTGGTGAGAAGGAAGATGCAGCGGAATATCAAGACTTCGATCAGTCTTGGGATTTCCAAAAGTGCCTCAGACAGACAGAGGACACTGACATGTCGCTAGAGCACTCTATTGAAGACCCCATACCCTCACTCGTTTACTCACAAGTGAGTTAACAGTCTTAACCATGGATTAGTGTATGTAAATATAATATTTAATTAAATTATCCCTCAGACACGAGTTCCCTCCAAGCTGCTGGTAGAATATCTGTTGATGGTAGATCAGAAGAAGATCCAACACGTGGATACCGACCTTCCCATGAAGTGTGCGTACTCTCTTCCCGGAGTCGCGATAACGCTAGGGAAATCAAACTGGGTTTGCCTTAAAACGCTATACATCAACCTCGCATCTGAGTTACAGGTAGGGTATTAGTCGATCCTCAAAAAAGGGATCTAGATCCAGATCCCGATCCTAATTTTATAAAAGGATCTTCGATCCGATCACGATCCCCAAAAAGATCCTTTCAATAATAGTCAGAGGACTATCATTTTTAGTACAGCTCCTGGAAGGAGATGCCTTATGGCATGGACGGCGTGCAATGTCCGTCTGTCCGTCTGCGGCAGCCTGGGGCGTACTTAGTGCTTAAGTTAGTATTCAAACCATAAAACACATTAAAAAATATATTTAATCAACATAAATTTCAACACTTTCACCTCCAACTTGGGGATTAAGAAGAAAAAGGATCGGATCGAATTCAGTAAAAGTTTCGATCCGATCCCGATCCTATTTTAAAAAGGATCGTCGATCCTCAAAAAAAGGATCGCGATCCGGATCTTTCGAATCACGGATCGAAAGATCCTAATGCCCTAGTAACAGGTAAGCTCAATGGAATGTTCTACATTTCATTACCGTTATTACCATCTAGGACATGATCCAATCTCGATCCAATAGCCAATCATTGTGATTTTTGCCATACTAAACAACTACATAGCCATGATCTTCTGTATGAATTAGAGTGATTTTAACATAAGATTGCAAGATATGATACTGGCAGCATAGTAGGCCCTATTTATGCTGAGCTAATCACATCGAATTACTGCTCAAACTTTGTAAATTCCTTCATCATTTTCTCAATGCTAACCCATTGTGTCTCGTGCAGTGGAAGATCAGGAGATGTCTAGCGTGCTCCCTGCACTGTCTAGCCGAGATCTATGGACCCGAGACCGCAGCTACAGACCTCGTCAACGTGTTTGATACATTCCTGAAAGATATTGACGAAGTCAAGTCTGGAGTCATTTCCCATATCGGAGAATTCTTGGCGGTAAGAATTCAGGATTTATTCACACAGCACATGGAGTTATGACTTATAATTCTGTAGTTCCTACCGAGAGAATTATGCTTTAAGTATGGTCCCATCCTTCCCACGCTGAAGAGTCCTGACAACAAGAACAACTGGAGATACAGACTTGCATACGCCGAGTAAGCTTAGATTTGGCACTAAGATTGTGTGTCTAAGCATTCCAATGGATAAACCGAGTTGACTCGTATTTTTCAAGGATTTATCCTAATTTTCATTATTTTAATTTTGTCATTTCCGGTTCTTTTTCAAGTTTGTCCATTGTTCTAGCCAAAGTATGTTGATTATTTAGTATTTGAGATTCACGAGGGATTGGGGAGTTTGTCCCCTACCTAATGGCTAGGTAATCTTGTAACCTGGCGTTAGAATCGTTACAATTGCATTCCTTCACTCAGACAACTGATTCCACTCGTGAAGCTGTTCCCACTAGAGAAGAGCATAGAGTACTTTCAGCCAGTAATGATAGACCTGGGGAAAGACCAAGTAGCAGAAGTCAGAGACACAGCTTCTAAAATCGTGAGTTCATTACATCCCTACCCTCTTAAAAAACACAATGCTTTAAATCCGAAGACTGCCAATCGTAATAATATTTTACGTTCCACTCTCTAGATGGTATTCATGCTGAACTACGTTAGCGATATCAACCAGGAGGAAGGAGGGAGATATTTCGATAAACTCGTCGAATTGATTATAGCACAGTTCGCGAACCAACAGAAGTGGTTATTCCGCCTTCAGTAAGTACTAATTCTTACAACACACTGCATAGTTATGACATAATATTAATTACAGACAACTTTTCACCTCTATCACTAGTTATTAGTTCAAGGAATAATGTCTCTAGAAGTATTAAACAATCATATTTTTTGGGTTGTCATGAAATTAAAGTCTGCCTCCTTTTAAGGTTATCCGAGACTGATTAGTTCAAGTTAAACATGCTAGATTTTACTGAAATTAATAATTCAACTTATTTCTTCGAATATTTTTTGCCTCAATCATTCGTCCTACTCAGAGTTTGTAGGTGATTTGTAGTATTTTCATGTACCTTTGATTGCTCCAAAAGTATTCCAGTGTCTGACACAGAATGCTTTGGACCTCGTCTACTAATCTAACAAATTAGTTAATATTTCTGTAAATTCTGAAGTAATGGATACTTTTTCTTGGAAAAAAATAATGTTTGCCTTGGACATCTAAAAAAGTTGATGATTTTTAACTAAAGTATTCGCTAATGTAGTTAGGAAAACCATTGATGAATTGATTTGAGTTAACTGTTCTAACACTCATCCCCCTCGAATTAATAATCCAAGCTAGTAATTGCCTTTTCATTAAATCTTAATTTTCACATTTTTATCAGAGGAAGTGAATCGCAAAGTTTATGTTTCTGTTTAATAATTTTTGATTCCTCATTAATTACAATATCATTTTGCGAATTTAAGAATTTAGTATACACAGCATTCAAATCGAATGCATATCTATTGCCCCGTATGGTAACGATGAATGTAGTTTCAAGTTAAAATTTAAACTTATTGCGTATTATCAAGGTATGTGAAGATCTGTCGTCTGATCCTGGAAGATGGAAAGATTAGTAAGGAACTGTTTTCGGAGTATTTTATGAGAGATTTGCTGACACTCGCAAAGGATAAAGTCCCTAACGTCAGGCTAACGACGGGAAGACTTCTCTACAAACTCTCCAATGAAGAAGGTGAATAGCTAAATGATATGAATTGAATTATTTTAAATAGCTAAGTTTGCTAGAATGGATTTAATACGAAAAGGATTTTACCGATTCATTTAAATTCCAATAAATTAGATTGGAAACTAATATTGGAGAACACGACTGGATTTTCTCGAACTATGGAGCTCTTGAAGGAGGACAACGATCCAGATGTGAGGGGGAGTGTCGGACAAGAAAGGTGACATGAAATTTGCAACATTCAATCATCACACAAATGTGTGTATTAGTAACAAATTTCGAAATAACACCACGATTTTAGATATGCACAGAAGTGCAAGGCAGAGACAGGGATTGACATGGTCAACAGCTCGCTTAGTCTTGCTACGAAGAACGACTACATTGAAGACCACTCTATCACTGACAGCCTCAGTCTCATGAACATCAAGCCGAAGGCACGACTCCAAGAGGTGAGTCGATTGTTTATACCGAACAAACAATGTCTTCTCTTTTGTTTGAATAAAATTTATAAATTTGAGGGGATTGAGTGCGGTTTGAGGTTGGATCTCTGTGGTTGTTTTTAAATTATACATATGAATGTATGGAATATTCTCATATAAGTATAGTTTATTGTGAATACATCTATAATTAGAACACAGGACAAGAGGTACCGGGGGAAGATGACGAAATAGCCGGACACATGGAGTTGGATGAGCCTACCTCCAATCTTAAGATTATAGCGCCAGACAGCACCAGCGGACAAGGGGACGAGCTGGAAGGAATGTTTCTACCCATCGGGGGCGATGACATCCTGATCGGAATGTCTAAGTTTGTCGATCCTATCGCGATGGAGGATCACTCTCCCCCAGATAGCCAGGAGGTGGACATGGACATTGAAGACCTCGAAGCTCTGCATGAACCGAAGCAGGACTTCCCTGATCAAGGTCAGGACTGATTGGCTAGTGTTGCACCACTCTTCGCTCGTCGATACAAATGTTCTAAATCGATACGAACAAGCACCGTTCTATTTTAAGCAAATGTTAGCCATGTTAGCTCGATCTGAAGGTTGATATGAATTGATCCAATTGGGGGCAGTTTAAATGTAACGCAAAATTCTCTGATTTTAGACCCTCCCCCCTATGTTACGCCTTTTAACCATCTTGCAATGCAACAATGATAGGACTGTCACACTTTGCTACCCCTGCACCCCCTTGGAGGCGTTACGTAACGTTTGAGCGGCCTCTTGAGAAAAATGAGAAAATGTTTATTTGACGTTTAGATCAATCAGATAATGAATTTTCAATTTAGTTTTCCTCTCAAACTGTATTGGAAATTCAATACTTTTCTAGCTCATGCTTTTACACTTGCAGTATTGGAGATTAGAAAGATTTCTATTATTTTATTTTACAGTTACCCTGGAAGTTGCCCCTCCCGAAGACAAGACCCCTCCATCAGATACAAACATCCAGCCAGCTGACTCCGAATCCTCTTGCTGATCCAACAGGTTTAAATCAGACACATCCCATGGTATGAAGGTATATAATTGCAGTGGGATATACCGTTACTAGTTTTAATACAGTTGTTCTATACTCTGGGTTTCTGTACCTGCATTTAGCTATTAGTGTTTGTAAATTGTATTTGTATATACGCAGCTATCACACTAGCGATCTAGGAGCGTTTGTATGTTTGTACGGTGAACTGATGCACTGATTTTATTCATGAATGTAAACAGTAGTTGATTCACTTTCTCATGCTCATTAAAGATCCTTTGTTAACGGATGGTGGCTTTCGCGAGGGAAATATTCTTTACTTTCATCTGAATATGGTTTTCTTTTATCGAATCAAATCATTATGCAATGTTTATGCTGTATAATACATCTTATTTAATCAGGTTTGCTAATTTCATTAGTACGATTCCTCCATTTTCACCAACTTGTGAATTCTCTAAAAGTTGATGCTAATAAATTTTGGGATATCTTCCTGATCTGAATTCATCAATCAGAATAAAAAGTGTCATGCGTACAACCATGCGATATACACATTCCTTGACACCAATGTTGTTACCATTGCAAGAACAAACTCATTTTCTGTTTTGTCATAATGCAACCTCATTGAACTATCTAATCTACAGAGCCAACTCATACATTATTTGCGATATAACAAATATCTCCAGCCGACTTGAATCCGAATAGGGCTTATCAATATTTACAGTTATTCGCTAGAAAATGCAGGATTAATTTGATATATCGACTCAGCAGTAATAATGGCTAAATCTGAGTTGAAATTCTGTCCGTTATAACGATATAGCGATTGTAATTAATATTGTATAGATCTGCTGATCGATCATTTAAATTTAAATTCCGCAGCTCCATTCTTGAATCTATCGTTGAGATGGAGTCGAACTTCGTACTAGTAAACAACATTTTTCTTGGCATTAAATATTTCTCACTTAGAGAATAAGGCTGCAGTGACAACACTTATTCGGGTATAGACCTGCAGGGGCCTTCTTCTCAGATCGACTTAAACTTAACTTAAATTTGACTTAAACTTAAACTAAATACAGTGGAACCTGTATATAACGGCCACCCAAGGGACTGGACAAAATTGGCCGTTATACACAGGTGACCGTTATATACAGGTCTTAACCCTATCTAGAATGAAACAGTTACTACATGTAGTTCCATTGCTTGAAGTAATTACATGAAACTTGTTTATCATTCGTAACATGTCCTGTAATAAACACATAAAAAGGTGAAAAAGGTGATGGCCGTTATAGACAGGTGGTGGTCGTTATAGACAGGTAGTGGCCGTTATAGACAGGTAGTGGCCGTTATAGACAGGTGATGGCCGTTATACACAGTTTAAGGGTCAGTAAGGGACTACAAAAGGGTGGCCGCTGGCCGCGTTGATCAGGTGACCGCTATACACAGGTTCAATATTATGGAATTTCATTAAGTTTTCTTAACTATACTTATACTTAATTCCATACTTAGTTTTTGATCTGAGAATAAGGACCCTGAATATCTTGAATTGCTAATACTAATAATTACGATAATTACCTCAGTAATCTTTCATTGCAAATCATGGAATTTATGCCAATTCTCTTTGATCACACACAATTCATCTGCAAAGAAATATATTTATCTGGAATATCATCCACTTGCGTACTCTGAATTTTAGTTATTCAACTATCCCACACGAATGACAATTCTTAACATAACTAGCATTTCAATTCTGTTCTTGCTACTATTACTATGTGATATTCACTAATTTAATGATGGCATCAGATTAACATCTGATAATCTGCATCTATCACTCAGCTCCTCAGTATTATTTTCCCTCACACATGGAAAGTACATTCGTAATAGAGATCAGCTAAAGCTTGTTTTGATTCGTTCACTTCCAGTGCCATTACTAGGATAATACCCTTTCATAAGAAATAAAAGAATCAATTTACACTTTCCTCAGCAATGATTTTTCTACAAATCTCATTATTACCCATCCGTTAGCCGAATTGTTTTTTTCTTCTTGGATGATTTCAGCATTTGCTTAAGCAATTTTATTATTTTGAGAATTTTAATAATCTCTTCGAATTGTAAATTAGTATTTATCTTGATTGGCAGTAATTTGTTAATAGCTCGTGAAAGTGAATGTTTTATAAGACATTATTCCATCTACGCTCATTCAGTTTGCAATTTCGATGCTAAAAACGCATTCAAAATACCTTTAAATACTTAGTCAAGGTGTGAAAATATTAATATAGTAGAACCTCGTTAATACGAACACGGATAACGAGAAACCTGACAATACGAACAGATATTTTATCCCAAACGGAGGAAAATTCAAATCGAGCAAAATTCGACCGTTCGTGGTTCATATTAACAATACTCTTCTCTTTGTATATTTACAATTTAAGTTATGAAACAATGGAAAAGGGATCATAAACTTGATAGGAATATGATCGTACATCCATAAGTGAACTCTGTAGGAGCTGCACTGAAACAAATTGTGAAGAATTTCAGATTCTTTGTCAGTATCAACAACAGTTGACAATATTCATGTTTCGTAATACTGTACACTGTTACTATTCTATTATTAACCCCAGTCTCAACGCACTGCTAGTGTAGAGTAGAGCTATGTCGGTAGAAGGCCCAGAGCGAGGGAGCCACACCCCCACCGATCAGCCACCGCCGCAGAGCCAGCTGTTCCAGTACGACATTCTGGACGAGAAGGACGCCACAGAGAAGAAACTGGAGGAGTGTTTCCACCGGTTTAGTCACATGGTGGAAGAGGGGGCGGGGCAAGAGGGGGATCAGTACGCAATGCTATATCAGGTCAACAATACAACTATTCCACATTCCTAATACGTAATACATAGTATGATTTGCATGTTCAATTGAAAGTTATGCAATTAGAAATGACAGATTACGACTTTTCCCAGATCTGTAATTTTATTATACTATCATAAACCTAATCTCCTTTCTCTCTGATAGTTTGCTAGTTTGAAGATATTTGTTTATTTATTATAATACTCTTCTTAGGTGGTTAATAAATCGATGGATGAGTATAAGAATGTGTGTCTAGCCATGATGTACTCTCTCCTCACAGACAAACAGACCGCTTCCAAATGGTGCGAGGCTCTGTTTGTCCTGTCCAGAGACAACATGAGCTACTTCCTGAGACAGCTTACTGTGAGTTACACCATGGATGCATAGAATATATGGGAATGCCATACAAGTCTTCTAGCCTAATCCAATGGATCCTAGTCACTGGGAGTTAACCTGTATTATATACAAGGCTACCGTGTCATATGCCTCATTCCAATTTGATACATACTAACCGAAGTGTGTCTTGTTTATATCAACGGATTCTGAAATTTGTAGGAAACCATTACACTTAGAATTTGATACACATATACAAGTTCAAAAGCAGTGCATCCTGCAAAGTAATATGTGCCATTAACTACTTCAGTAGTTATACTTAAATCTATAAACAGGACATAGGTAACAGTACACGATATTAACAATAAGTATTCATATCCACATGGCAGCAGTAATGACCAGGAATGGAAATAACATTTACTGTTAAGTGACAGTTAACAGCTTCTGTTGTTACCAGCATTGCTACTAGGGTTTTTAATCCCGGGATTCCCGATCCCGGGATCCCGGATTGTTTTAGTCCGGGATTGAATCCCGGGATTCATTTTTCAATCCCGGGATACTGATGATTAATGCAGTTTATATATCACACATGTCTATGTCTATTGGTTTGTAATACAGGGTTTCCCATAATTGGATGAAATAGTGATTCAATATATATAACACACTTTGATTAATATACTATACAAAGTTGTGATACTAATAATATGGTCAAATTGAACTTGCAAGGACCTTTCTGATGTATTATAAAAGTGTTTGTATGTGACTCTTACACTACAAATTTACAAATATCTATATGATGGCTGAGAAAAACGTGTATCAAAATTTTGCAGGTTCACCCATTTGGAAATATTTCAAGCGTTCCCTATGTGGGAAATTAGCTGTGTAATTCATGTAGTAAACAGCTTAAGTGCGAAGGTGGATCCACTAAAGGATTGCACATTCATTTAAGAACGATCCACAAAATCGACCTATCTAAACGCACTGATACGAAAGAAACAAGCGCGGAAGTCTCTAACTCTCAAATGCCCATCTCAAATGCTAATAGTAAACTAGATCTTTGCATGAACGAAATAGTCACGTTATATTAAACTATATACAAATACTAGCATACCAATTCTTGAAAATTACTAATCCCGGGATTCAGAATTTGTCAATCCCGAAATCCCGGGATTGGAATTTTAGACCGGGATTAAAAACCCTAATTGCTACCATCTCCGTTTACAGAATTAGCCTTCATTACAACAATTCTCATTGTTACTACGAATTCTAGGCCTTTAGTAATAAACACACCATGAATTAATGGTATAATGATATTAACTGCATCAATAACTACAAAAGTCTATTCCACTAGTTGATCATAACAGACAAGTTTCCCAAACTGCTAGCGAGTCCAAGAGAACAGCTGTACTGGCTGACGAACCACATGGTCACGAAGGACATAGTGGGGGTGGACAAGCTCTGTGTTAATCTGATGAAACAGGTAAACCCCGCTCAGTTGTGTAAATCTATTTTAAAAACAATATTAACTCCATGGATACCAGTTGTAATAAAAGCTATGTATAATAATCTAACTTCTTATGTGATTATCCTTAATGATAATAAATAATTACAGCTTACAAAGAAGTAACCAATGTCTAAATTACTGTCGGCCCCCGAATATTCTCCCCCAAGAGGGTCCAAACTTTTTCTGCTTCTCTTAGGATAGTGTTCACAGCAAATTAATCCTTCCTCCCTCTATTACTCCCACAGATACAATCCGGAGACATTTCAGACTCCAACATTTGGCTTGCTGACAGCATGCTGCAGCTGTTATGTGGGAACAAGACCTGGATGCTGTCACAGCCTTTCCTGATGCCCACAACCCTCTACATCTATCTGAGATTGATAGCTGAGCATAATGCACCCAACTTGCACGTGCTGAGGCAGAATGAAGTGGATTTCTGTGTCGGTATGCTTAGAGAGAGGTTAGATACTACCGAAGGGATCTATTAAAATTTGCCCCTGGAATTTTTCTATTTATAGTAACTACCCCAAACTTATATGGCTTCCCCGTTAAAAATAGCTTAAACCGGAAATGACACAACAAATTCCTGGGGCAAAGAAGGGATATTATATAATATATACAGTCGACTCCGCTTAATCGGGTCACTGTTTAATCGGGTCAACCGCTTAATCGGGCCACTTTTGGCAGGACCGAAATAGCTCTCACACATATAAGCTAATACAAAATATTTTCGGTTAATAGGGTTCTCCGCTTAATCGGGGCAAAATGTCCTCTGACTGTGACCTTATGTGACCCTGTGACCCTGTGACCCTGTGACCCTGTGACCCTGTGACCCTGTGACCCTGTGACCCTATTAAGCGGAGTCGACTGTATAATATTAATGCGACTTAAATGTGCAGCGCAAGCAATAATAATTTTAATTGATTTTTAGGTTCCGGGACTGCTGTCAGATTGGGAGGGACCTGCTACGCCTGCTACAGAGCGTGGCCGCCATTCCTGAGTTCTACAAGTTGTGGGAGGATATCCAGAAGGATCCTACCTCTCTGGATCCATCCTTCACGGTCTACCAGCTGCTCGCTACTCCCACTGACAAGCAGTTCGTCTCTCTCAGAATCACGCCAGATATGGATCTGAAACTCCGGTTCCTCGCAGATAAAGTCAAATTCGGAATGCAGAGAAGGCGAGTATTGTTCTAACCTGTTTATACGTAAACAGAATCTGAGTTGTTGTTCTAACCTGTTCTAACCTGTTTATACGTAAACAGAATCTGAGTTGTTGCTAGTTTATTCTTGATTCTTGATTCTTAATTAACTATGGTTGCCCTGGGATTTTTCTATTTATAGTAAATACCCAAATTTTTATGGCTTAAACCGGAAATGACGCGACACATTCCAGGGGCAACCGTGGGGATTAATTATATTTCAATTCAGGTATCAAGACTGGTTCCAGAGACAATATTTGTCAACACACGAGAGTCAGTTCTTCATCTCAGACATTATTCGCTACATTTGTTGTTCCATCCACCCACCCAATGAGATCATAGGTAAACACTCTCAGTCACCCTTCACTACTCAAATCCCATAAATACTACATATTTCACTCAATATCTGAAATTCTGAATCAGCTTGCTGTTTGCGGCTATCCCTTACTTTTCAGTGTGGAATTCGTTCTATAGTTCAGTGGTTCCCAACCTGGTGTCCATGGACCCCTTAGTGGTCCACAGAGATATCAGGGGCAGGGGCGGTCCCAGGGGGGGGGCATCCGGGGCATTTGCCCCTAGTTTGATTGTGCGGCCCCGGATTTCATTCGACCACCTAAGCCAAAATCATAGGAAGGCCCCGGATTTTTTCTCTTTTGCCCCACCTCGCCCCGATTTGGAAAATTCCTGTGACCGCCCGAAGGGGGTCCACAGAATTCGAAATTTTCTATTACGGTTAATAGGAAGGGGTCACAAAATATAGGAAATTGCTATAAGGGGGTACACAGTCAGAAAAGGTTGAAAACCGCTGCTATAGTTCCTCTGTGTTATTGAGTATGTACAGGCAGTGACGTGGTTCAACGCTGGGCGCTTATTGGCTGGCTACACAGTCTCTGCACCACTCAGACTTCGATGGCAGAGGCTAGGCTGGCGCTCTTCTACGACTACCTGGCCTACGACCCGGACCAGCACAAGATCATGAACGTAGAGCCGGCCATTCTGCTCATGCACCATTCAGTGCGCACTCACACTGCCATGGTAGCGAGTCTGCTCGAGTTCATCTGTAAGATAGTGGACGAGTATCTGCCAGGCTATGAGAGTAAGCTCCTGCAAGGTACGTGATTGAACAGTTGCACCTATAAAGCATTTCTGTGTAAATGCTCTTCAAGGTATTATAAGTCTCCCAGAGATACGCTCCTAATCTAAAATTTCTAAATTTTAATGCGCCCAAATCGATAAATATACTACATAATATTGGGTTAATTGATAATTCCTTGATGCTCTTATATTAGGGAAGGGTGTGGTTTTAATTCATGATTGTTACTACCAGGGGCGCCGAACTTTTCGAAATATATGGGTCATTTTGGCGTTCTAGGGGGGGGCTCAGCCCTAAAATTTGTATTGCGTCTATGGGCCATCTTCGATCCCAGGGGGGGCTTGAGCCCCCCCTGGGTTCGGCGCCTATGGTTACTACTATTCGTTGGTTTTGATCTACGTACTTATTGGAAGCATGACAGCGGATATAAATAGAGCGGAGGAGGATTATTAACAAAACTTTCAGACACATTTCCGCCATTTTTCTTTGCCATATCCGTCTTTTAATAACTTGTTCAGTAATGTAGCATCCAATTCTCAGTTGCATAAGTAGTATGTTAATGTATAATGGATCGTTAGTTACATATTATCGCCCATTCGGATTCCTTTATGAGCTGTCTACTGACAATTCAGTGACGTTGCAATTCATTCATTTCAGTGCTTCTATCATTTCAAGAAGAATCCTAGAGAAGTGTAATATGTCAACACAAGTCGCGTTAAATATCCTGTTCTTTCCTTATGCTCTGTATTTCTAGTGCACTGGAATACCATTAAAACATTCGAACTATTTATTTATATTTAACATTGGACAGGTTTCAAGTCTGCATTCACAGACATAACTAACAAAAAGGTGGTCACCACTCTCTCCTTCCTTTTCGAGAACCCGATCCTAGATATCAACCTGCGCTGTATGATCAAGCAGAAGTTTCCCGAATTCCTATCGCCCCTTGGTGTTGAGGGGGGATTTAAACACGAAATTCCGGATGACATCACAGACATGAGCACAGTCAATCCAACACCTCCCATCTCCTTCAAGCAGGACGCAGAGGATATGAGTATGGGACTGCTGGACTCCCCCACTCTAGAGATAGACAATGAGCTGGAAGGAAAGGCTGAGTGAGTCTGAACAGAGTAGTACAGTAGGCATCAGTTATAAATAAGCACGCACATCCGATTTGTATATATGAAACCGAAAAAACTTTATCCAGAAGTGTAATACAGTAAATTTAAGAAATCTAGCGAAGAGTTCAATTTCTCTCATGATATAGATTACAAAGGCATATAAATTAGATGATTGCACAATGTCCTATCTCATTTTCATGTTAGTTAATTATCTACGTTTCTTAGATTTTCTGATTCGGACGAAGAAGGTAAGCCTCCTTCCCCTCTTAGGCCCTCCCCCATCACTCCTCCCGAGGAGATGGAGGCCATCTCCGAACAGGCAACCAGCTCAGAACTATCCGCATATCCTATCGAGGAAGTGCCGGATGAAGCCTTCAATGAACCGGTACGTACCCCCCTGTCAGAAGATGGTTCCATATTCGAACTCTCGAACCCCGATCTCGCCGACAAACTGAACCTCCTCAAATCGTACTCCGGTTTAGATGAATTCCCGGGTGAACTGGAGCTTTTCTTAAAGGGGATCGACTTCCGAGGCCAAGATGAGAACTCCACCTCCCAAATCACAACCTGTCTCGCTTCTCTCCTCTCCTCAGAGCTGCACCCCTCCGCCATTGCCAAGGAAGTGCAGAAACCCGTCAACTCGCAAGACAACGAAATTACTGACATGGAAATCCCCGTCTCTCCATCGACACAAGTCACGCTATTCCGTCTTGCGGTGGAAGACCCTAACGTCATGCTACTCCTACAGAAGCTAGCTCAGTACATCCCCATGATCGGATTCACATTCCTCGTTTTCCTCTCTGAGAGTGAAAAGGACGATTTCAGTCTTTATTTCGACTATGCAGAACCTAACGACTGCAAGGGACAATTGGTACGCGATCTAACGACAGGTGCTGAAATGGCTATTGACACCTTTTTCAAGCTATTGCCTCGTCTGTACAAGGATTGCTCTGAGCACATGGTGGGAAACGGGGAGGTGTTGAAAGTGGTGGTGGCTAGCTTGGATCCATCCAACCTACACGAATTGGTGTGCGGACTCACAATGCAGGAATTCTCCGTGTTCGGTCAGAATAACGCAGAGCAAGTAAGCAACTGTGAATTAATGAGATTGTCTCTTGACTCACGAGGTACAGTTTAACAGATATTTCTATTAGGTTCTGCTGAAGAGTTTGGAGTGGGAGACTTTTGAGCAGATCTGTGTTTGGCAGCTGTTAGAAGCTGAGAGTGTGCCTGTGGCAGAGGTTCTACCCATCGTCCCGTACCTCTCTAAAGGGGACCAATACGAGTCCTTAACTGGACTCATCCTCTACCTCAAATCACTCAGTCCGGAAGGTCCAATCCTCAAAGCTCTGGTCGCATCGCTCCCGGATTCTCCCGGTGTGCACAGCCTGCTCCTGCACTGGACCCACAAAGTCCCTGAAACCCTCGCGCGGGCACTCACCTCCTTGCTGCATCAGCTGGGAGAGACGAACTCTGAACTCCACACTGTGGCACTGAGACACATTGTGGCTGTCCATAACCGAACCGACGAATTTCTGAATGTGCTCAAAGACGCAGATCTAGTTAAACGCCTTTTAGATCTTTTAGATGGCAACGACTCTCTGAAAGAGGAATTTGAATCTTTTTTTACTTCTCTACAACAAACCAAGACCTCCAGACGCAAGAGTCCTCAGAAAGGGGGAGAATCCGCTCTGAAACGGAGCGGAGACACAGTCAAGATGGGTCCCAAAACTACTAAGAAAAGACGCCGACTTAATAATGACTGAATCACTTTGATTAAAACTTGGTTTGCAGTAGTATCTGCTTTCTACTGACCTTTTCCAAAATCTACTTTTGAATCCTTTAATTACTAACTCAGTTCGTTAGATCTGGGAGGGAACCATTATAATATGTCCAAAAATTTCGGGCGACAGACCGATAGTGCAGCTCCAGGAAGTGACTCGAAGGAACAAGAAATGTGAATACCGGAATACATCGGGAAATACTCATTTTAGGGCATGGATCTACATATTAAAATACCGTTTATAGCCATTGAGAACTCGCTTTTAGCTCAAAATAAGAATTTTTCAAAAAGTGTGAAAATATGTAGATATAAATATGCTAATAACTCATAAAATATTCACATTATTACTTTTAAAATGTGAAAATCGGGATCTACATATTAAAATGCTCTATATTAGTCTACAAGCGCGCTTCGCTTGCTTGCGCTACGTTGCTCTGCGGACACTGTGTCCGAAGCAAGTCTAGCCTATTTTTGTAATTTGTTTACTTTATGTATCTATTGTAAACAAAAGTAAACAAATTAATTATCAAACTTACGCGAAAATATGATATTCGAAATCTACACCCCTAAATACCCCATGTCAACCGTTGGAAGCTAGTCTCTAGCATAATTTTCAAAATTCGTCAAATCGTGTTAAAATATGTCTATAAAGGTGTGAAAATATATAAATAACCTTTTTTTACTGTCGTACACTATAATATATAATTGAGACATCTATATAAGTTATTCCTTTGAAGTATTAATAACAATGACAGCCTACAATATTGTCGTATAATGATTTCTATTGTGAGATTGAAGCCGTACATAGTATTGTATAGAAAAGGTGTGAAAAATTGTTTTCCATATTTTTGCAGAGGTATAAAAATTTCGCTTAGATTTTTGAACTTAATCGTAGAGTCATCATTTGACACCTACATGCCAATTTTCGTATCTATACGACTCTTCAATCAATACGGACAAACAAACAAACAAACAAAAAATCCTAGCATTTTAATATATAAGATGAGAGCTCGCTTTTAGCATTAAATAAGAATTTTTTCCAAAGGTGTGAAAAATTGTATATATCAGTATGTTAATAACTCTGAAAATGGAAATCAACACATTGAAATACCCTATGTATATTAGCAGTTGAGAAGTTGCTTTTAGCTTAAAATTCAAAAGGTGTGAAAATATGTACGTATATAGCATACATATGTAGTAACTCATTATCTCCCTCCAGTGCCCCAATAAATCAACAAATTTTCAGTGTTCCAAAGTAACAAAAACAAGCGCGCTTCGCTTGCTTGCGCTGCGCGGCTGGCAGACACTTTGTGTCCGCCGGAGGCGCCCTTTGGGCGCCTGGGATCACATTGATTAATGATAATAAGGGATAACATCCCTAAATACACCTGTACTACTGTTATAATCGATATCGCACGAAAAATAACCAAATTTATCAATTTTTAAAATTTTGATGAGTAATGATGATGTCACAACAAAGTGATGAGTCATCAATTTTTGATGATAGTTGGAGCATATGTGAGGTATGTTAGTATAAAGATTCTATTAAATTTCAGCCTTCTATCTCCTATAATGGCTGAGTTATGCTCGAATAACTGTATTGCTTAACTTTTAAAAATGTGACAATGACGTCATAATTCCATGATGAGTCGACATTCTGCTCTGAGCTCAGAACTTACCTGAGCCATAGCCAAGAGACTCCCACATGCCAAAAATTAGCTTTCTGTGCCCGGCAGTTTCTTCAATCAATTCGTTACAGATAGATATATATACACAAATTAATCGAGTTCTAATAGATTTCAATCGGACAAGTTTCTAAAATATTATGTCGCATATAATGGCGTGTCCTTGTGGACTCCGACACATTTGCAAGCCATTTCCTATGGAATTTTATTTATTCTCTTTATGGAAAAATGATAGTTAGGAACAAACTTTTTATAATTCAATATTATCAATAATGCGATATATTCACAATCGGGGGAATTCTATGATTATCATATTTAAATTTCGTTTGCAAAACATAAGGAAATGTTCAAAGATATCCCAATTCAACACTTGTGGTTGTGTTTCCATAGATGCTAATACAAAATTAATTATGATATTACAATTTAAATCCTAGCATTTATTAAGAATGACTACTCCACTGCATCATGAAGAAAAGAAATTCTCTCTCCAAGAGGTCCTGTCTAGAATTCTCAGTGAGATATAGACTGGCATTAGATGGGAGCATCTTTCTGACTGCCGTTATGGAGTACTTGGTGACAGAGCTGCTGGATTCTTGTGGTCTAGTAGTCAAGCAACTGAAGAGAAAGCGGATCATTCCATGCTACATCAGGTTAGCTATTTTGAATTATACAAGCGCGCTTCGCTTGCTTGCGCTGCGCGGCTTTCGGATAGTAAGTGTTCGCAGAGTCGCCCTGCGGGCGCCTGGAGTTCCTCAATATAAACTATTTTGGGATTTGTTTTCCTTTATATAAATAGTGCAAACAAACGAATAATTTCTAATATGGATCTGAAAATATAATATTCAAAATTTACAGCATTAAAAACCCCATGTCAACCGTTGGAAGCTAGTCTCTAGTCTATTTTTGTAATTTGTTTACTTTATTTATCTATTGTAAACAAAAGTAACAAATTGATCATCAAATCTACACATGTTTAATTAAACACGTTTAAACATGTTTAAACATGTTTAATTTTATGTTTAACCCTAATTTGACGTGGGGTCAAAGGTATAAATAGAAATGACCCCACTTTCATTTTCAATTTCAATTCACTTTCAATTAACTTTCACTTTCAATTCAACATTCCTCGTCAAGTTGGGGTTAAACACGTTTAAACATGTTTAAACGTGTTTAAACATGTTTAATTTTATGTTTAAACATGTTTAAACATGTTTAATTTTATGTTTAAACATGTTTAAACATGTTTAAACGTGTTTAAACATGTTTAATTTTATGTTTAAACATGTTTAAACGTGTTTAAACATGTTTAAACGTGTTTAAACATGTTTAATTTTATGTTTAAACATGTTTAAACACGTTTAAACATGTTTAAACACGTTTAAACATGTTTAAACATGTTTAATTTTATGTTTAAACACGTTTAAACATGTTTAAACATGTTTAAACATGTTTAAACGTGTTTAAACATGTTTAATTTTATGTTTAAACATGTTTAAACACGTTTAAACATGTTTAAACATGTTTAAACGTGTTTAAACATGTTTAATTTTATGTTTAAACGTGTTTAAACATGTTTAAACGTGTTTAAACATGTTTAATTTTATGTTTAAACATGTTTAAACGTGTTTAAACATGTTTAAACGTGTTTAAACATGTTTAATTTTATGTTTAAACATGTTTAAACATGTTTAATTTTATGTTTAACCCTAATTTGACGTGGGGTCAAAGGTATAAATAGAAATGACCCCACTTTCATTTTCAATTTCAATTCACTTTCAATTAACTTTCACTTTCAATTCAACATTCCTCGTCAAGTTGGGGTTAATCACGTTTAAACACGTATGGTCGACCGACATTTTTATGATAAATTCTCTTGTAAAACTAGATCTCACACTCAAATTTTTTTCGATCCAACCCCAAAGGACAAAATGCGGCATCTTTGAATGGTCAGACAAGGTGTGAACTCAGAATCCATGAATGCAACCCTATAATTTTATAAATTGATGAGAGGGAGTGTCATCGGAGTTCATTGGTATTTCTAGAACCTCAAAATTAGATGAATCTGTCCAAATTGTGAGATAAATTATTGTTGACCTGTTATTGACCCCACTAGGGGGCTTGCAGCGCCCCCAGATCTTGGGCCTGATCATCCAACAGGCTAAGAAGGCTGCAGCCTAGAGCCCGGAGGTTCTGAGGCATAACCCATGTATTACAATTTACATCTACGTATATCTCTATAGGGGATTCTTGTTGCCTTTGGTTCTTTTAACAACATACCTCAGTTCCATATGTACGAGGGTCACTCGACAAGTTTTGAGCCTGGAGTAGTTGCTACCATTTGATTGTGTTAAAAATTCCTAGGATTATCCATCTACCTATTATTATCTTTGGCTTTGAGTTTGATTTCAATCGGACAAGTTTCTAAAATATTATGTCGCATATAATGGCGTGTCCTTGTGGACTCCGACACATTTGCAAGCCATTTCCTATGGAATTTAATTTATTCTCTTTATGGAAAAATGATTGTTGGGAAATGATAGTTGGGAACTTTTGATAATTCAATATTATCAATGATGCGATATATTCACAATCCGGGGGATTCTATGATTATCATATTTAATAATCCCTCGCCTGGCTAGGTCTCAAAAGTATAAATAGAGAAAACCCCACTTTCACTTTCACTTTCACTTTCACTTTCAGTTCACTTTCAATGTACTTTCATTTTCACTTTCAACATTCCTAGCCAACCGCGGGTTAAATTTCGTTTGCAAACTCACATTGATTAATTAAAAGGTAGACAAGGCTGGATTCGGTTAACCGGCTAACCGCCGTCAATCACGGTTAACGGTTAAGAAAATTTTGGATCGGTTAGCCGATCTGCTTTATTTTCTAAATATTTAGACTAATTTCATTGTTTTTCGATGAAGATTCATGAATATTACTTCTAAAATTTTGATATTACAATATTATTACAATTTTTCTAACCAAATAGTATATTTCGAGACCACTGAAGATTGTAAATTTTTCAATATCAGGTTGAATATAATCGATGTCACTCGAAGAATCACAAAATTTGTCATTCACTTTTTGATGCGTAATGATGACGTCATAACAGAATAATGGCTTTGTACAAGTTACTCCTATTAATGTCAAGTCTATTACTCTGTCATATTAGTTCATAAGATATTAATGGCATCAAGCAAACTCAATGAACTGGCTCTAAAAAAAAGTTGAGCTTATTCACAGTTCTTCCGTTCAATCGCATCGGCAATTGGCAGAAAAATTTAATATCGAAAGAACCCAGGTATCCTCCATACTTAAGTGAGTACAGTGGAACCCCGCTTAACGGCCACCCCGGAATTCCGGCCATCCTTTTTGGAACGAAACCCTATTTTAACCTCAGAATTACGGCCAATCTTAACAATAGGAATCTTTATTGCAGGTTTGAAAACGAAAACAATTTCTTGACAATTCAATAACAACACACTCAATTGTATAACGCAGTGGTCTTCAAACTGGGGTACGCTAGGCTTCTCATGGGGGTACGCGAGGCTTCTCATGGGGGTACGCGAGCTCTCTTTGAGACGAGTCTGTTAAGTATGTTATATCTCATTCAACCATAATTTCTCCTTACTTGGGAGTACGCGTAAAGTTCAAAAAATAGCCAGGGGGTCCGCTGGGAAAAAAGTTTGAAGACCACTGGTATAACGTATACATATAAATGCAAATCATATTAATCAGTAAGAAATTCATACGTTTATTAATGGCAACTAAAATTTATGTATTAGCTTGTTATAATTAGCATAGTATGGTTAATATTAATGGAATATGGTTTCTTGTTTCAGAATTACGGCCATTTTTCTCGGTCCCAAGGGTGGCCGTAATTCCGGGGTTCCACTGTATTTGATCTTACTATGATGTCTTCTCTTTTAAAGTTAACGCAAAGGCAATTTCCACATATTTTTCAGGTCATCAGGAGCAATCCAAATTAGATATTATTTTAGCAAGTAATTATGTAATGGCATGTTCTAATCGGTATGTTAAAGTTAATGTTAATGAAATATGGTTTCTTTCTAAAAGTTTAAGAATTACGGTCACCCCGAAATTAAGGTCACTTTTCTCGATCCCAAGGGTGAACGTAATTCCGGGGTTCCACTTATTTGTATGAGGAATAATATAGTGTATAAATACTTTTGTCCGGTTGTGTATATTTATATGTTACAGTCAATCTGTGTAATCAGTCATTTCATGAAATGCCTAGTGATTTCACGAAACGACTATGCTTTTCGTGAAAAAACCCACACTCATTTCACGAAATGGCTAGTAATTGCGTGAAATCACTAGGCATTTAATGAAATCCCTAATTTCACAATCTGACTGTAACATATACAGGGCCGTAGCAAGCTCTACGGCCATTCTTGGTGGATCAGACCGATCGTAGCAAGCAACCATATGGGGGCTTGCGGGCTTGCCCGCCACAAATATTTTGAACCTTATAGGCTCAAATATCGATATCAGCAGTTCTTATCAAGCAACAATAGTTCATTTTTGTAAATAGTACTATTAGGTATTTAGGTTCACTTATCGAATACAAAATCATTAAGATGTAAGGGCCGTAAAAGTGGTACGGCCATGGCCGTACCAGCCGTACCGGTTGCTACGGCCTTGAACATATATACACAAGCGCGATTCGCTTGCTTGCGCGCACGGTTGACGCACACTTTGTGTCCGCCGGAAGCACCCAGGCCAAGACATTGATTAATTATAAGGTAGATAACATCTCTAAGTATAAAGTCTGTCTTACTAAAATGATCTATATTATTCGAAATATCACCAAAATCGTCAAATTTTCAATTTTTTTTTTTGATGCATGATGATGACGTCATAGCAGAATGAGGAGTCAAAATGACTGTTGTTTTAGTCGAAAAACTGAAATTTCTTATAATCAAAAGGGTGACACTAACGTCATAATTCCATGATGAGTCGACATTCTCGTCTGAGGTCAGAACTTAATAGAACCATAGCCAAAAGACTCCAACAGCCAAAAATTATATATATACAGAGATATGATATACTCTTATGACCTGGATATACACGCGTCAACATTCAAGCCATAAGAACATCTCCCTGCACTACTTTGTAACAAACAATTCTCAGTATCAGGGCCGGACTTAAAGAACAGAATGAAGCAGGTATAACTTTATGTTATATTTCACTATTTGTATATTTTATATATTTGTCTACACATACAATATTTAATCTGGAATATACTTGATAATTTACAGGGGGTTGAATACATGTCTATAAATTAAATTAAACAAAAAATTAATATGATACAAATTATAATTACAAATTTGCTAATTTTATGAAATTCGAAATCAATCACAAATATATTAAATTCAATTGCGAACTAGCTAAACTAATAGATATATTATGGCAATTAGAATCAAGGGACCGACTCAAGCTTTATCCAAATTTGTTCAAGACTCAATTAAGAATACATATTATGCAAGTGCCACATAATGGAGCTGCACTATCAGCTGTCAGTCTTCCGACTGACATTTTGTATACATTTTAGTTGACTTTCAGATTTCTTTTTATAACCAACTTCAATCTCAATAATTTAAATTGATACGAATTCTATTAATTATTTATTTGTCAATTACATTTTTATTGGTAAATTCTCTTTTAAAATTCTAAACCTAGATCTCACACTCAAAGATCCACTCTCAAAAATGGCATCAAAACCTTGTATAAACTCAAAAAGAGCTCCGTCAGGACTCAGTTACGTGAAAGGGGTCCACTGTGTAGCATGAGTTGAATCAGAAAACCCTTCTTGATGGCCCAACTTGGACTTGAAGCGTCCAAATTTTTTTCGAAAAGAGCAATTATTAATTTTAATTGCCTTATCCTACCAACCACCGCCTCCCTCTCCCTCAACATCATCTTCTTCAGAATTAGATTACTATATTACTATTTCCAGTACTACAAAACTATTTATCTTATCAAGTTCATTGTTAGTTTATTGTTAATTGGTTCTTTGATTGTTTGTTTTAGATTAAAATTAAGTTTGTTTCAATTATTGAGTCAAATTTATTTCAAAGTGTCTTGTTTATTATAAAATTATTATCAAATAATTTAACATATCGATTTTCATATTACTTGTGAAAAATGGAATAAAATATTCACTTTATTACTTTTGAAATGTGAAAATCGGGATCTACATATTGAAATGCTCTATATTAGTCTACAAGCGCGCTTCGCTTGCTTGCGCTACGCGGCTCTGCGGGCGCCTGAAGTTATTCAATCTAAACTATTTTGGGAATTTTTTACTTTATATAATATCGTAAACAAAGGTTGAATAATAATTTCTCATATGAATCCGAAAACATAATATTCGAAATCTACACCCCTGAAAACCCCATGTCAACCGTTGGAAGCTAGTCTCTAGTATAATTTTCAAAATTCGTCAAATCGTGTTAAAATATGTCTATAAAGGTCTGAAAATTTACAAATAACCTTTTTACTGTCAGACACTATAATATATAATTGAGACATTTATATAAGTTATTACTTTGAAGTATTAATAACAATAACAGCCTACAATAGTGTCGTATAATGATTTCTATTTTGTGAGAGTGAAGCCGTACATAGTATTGTATAGACAAGGTGTGAAAAATTATTTTCCATTTTTTTGCAGTGTAAAAATTTCGCTTAGATTTTTGAACTTAATCCTAGATTCATCATTTGACACCTACATGCCAATTTTCGTATCTATACGACTTGCCAACAAACAAACAAACAATCCTAGCATTTTAATATATAAGATGAGAGCTCGCTTTTAGCATTAAATAAGAATTTTTTGTTTTTTAGGTTTTTAGGTGTGAAAACTTTTTAGGTGTTAAAAAATGTATATATCAGTATGTTAAGAACTCTGAGAATCGAGATCAACACATTGAAATACCCTATGTACGTATATTAGCAGTTGAGAAGTTGCTTTTAGCTTAAAATTCAAAAGGTGTGAAAATATGTGACAATGACGTCATAATTCCATGTTGAGTCGACATTCTGCTCTGAGCTCAGAACTTACTGGAGCCATATTCAAAAGACTCCCACATACCAGAAATTAGCTTTCTGTGCCCTGCAGTTTCTTCAATCAATTCGTTGCAGATATATATATATATATATGTTAGAACAAATTTGCGAAATCAACAATTATGCATAATTGTTCATCTAATGTAACAATTATGCATAATTGTCATCCTGACTCGCGCATTCTGCCTGTCAGCTATCTGTAGCTACCTTAATGTTAGTAAAGACCTACAGCGTAGCTCCAAGTGTCATAATAAGTTTGACTGACCGTCGGAAGAGAAATTTTGGAATTTCGTGTGTTAGACTGAGCCTTACTTGGCTCCATACGGTTATGCTTGTTGTGTTATAGTGAAATTATAGTTATCTATGTGACAGACTGACTGTGTAGTGTGTAGTGTGTACATATACGTATATACTATACAATGGCTGAAGGCTGAGCTCTGGTCCCGAGGTGCCCCGGTTTTCGGGGAGTGGACTGTACTACCAATTATTTCTTTGTTCAATAAATTGGTTTTTCTTTGGAACTCAGTAGCACCATTAATAATTATGCATAATTTTTGCTTCCATTTTTAACAATTATGTAAAACTGTTCATTTCACAACAATTATGCATAATTGTTACATTAGATGAACAATTATGCATAATTGTTCTAAAATGAACAATTATGCATAATTGTCGACAATTATGCATAATTGTTGATTTCGCAAATTTGTTCTAACATATATGTTAGGATAAATTTGCGAAATCAACAATTATGCAAAATTGTTAATGGTGCTGTCACGAAAATTTTGATCCAGGGGACCAATTCTTTTCATGGAAAATTGGTCCTATGCTGAAAGTTTTGATCCTGCATGGACAAATCTTCCATGGAATATTGGTCTGGGGGACCATTTTTTTCACAGTTAACCCGATTTCTCCAATTGAGGATGTATGTATTGTATCAAAAAATTAGATAGGCTAAACATGTGGTATATCTAATTAGAATTCTAATTAGATAGTCAATGAGAAACTCAATAAACATTCTGTTGATTTTCGATATTACTGGTAACATCTTCACCCAGAAGTTTTGGGTCTAAATGAATTTTAACCCTTGCATTTAGACCTGAATCTTCCTATAAGGATTTATAAAATAATTTGGAGAGACTTGGTTGGTAGGGCAGTTTTCACTCATTTTATGGAATGTATTCGACGAACACACACTGCCCTAGAATTAATAATAAACTAGAGGGATGGCATAATAAATTAAAAAGAATGGCTCGAAAAGTGCAGTAAATATATACGGAATTGTAAAAATATGCATAATTGTCGCATTAGATGAACAATTATGCATAATTGTTGATTTCGCAAACTTGTCCTAACATATACACACATTAATCGAGTTATAATAGTAGGATAGGGGATTAGCATTATTAAAACTTGGATTACGAGGGTCACTCGATAAGTTTTGAGCCTGGAGTAGTTGCTTCCATTTGATTGTGTTGAAAACTCCTAGGATTATTCATTTACATATTGTTATCTTTGGCTTTGAGTTTGATTTCAATCGGACAAGTTTCTAAAATATTATGTCGCATATAATGGAGTGTCCTTGTGGACTCGTTTGCAAGCCATTTCCTATGGAATTTAATTTATTCTCTTTATGAAAAAATGATAGTTGGGAACAAACTTTGATAATTCAATATTATCAATAATGCGATATATTCACAATCCGGGTGGATTCTATGATTATCATATTTAAATTTCGTTTGCAAAACATAAATTGTTCAAAGATATCCCAATTCATCACTTAGGTTGTGTTTTCATAGATGCTAATACAAATAGCTTAGACAATTTCTTCATCACAATATTTTAGAAACAAAGCCAAAGATCATAATAACACTTGTGGTTGTGTTTTCATAGATGCTAATACAAAATAGTATTCCCTTATTTTCTTATTTAATTTTACGCATAACTTTTTATGGTTTAGTGTAGTTCTATTCTCAATATCTAGAGGTGTTAAATTATGTATACAAACCCGCTTCGCTTGCGTACGCTGTGCGGCTAGCGGATACTTTGTGCCCGCCGGATGCATCCTTGGATCCCTAGACTCACATTGATTAACTAAAAGGTAGATAACTTCTCTAAATGATTGTACGTCTGACTTACTCTGTCATAATCGATATGACTCGAAGAATCACAAAATTTGTCATTCACTTTTACACAGTGGTTTATTGGCACGGAGTTGGTCAATGTTTTCACCTCTTCTGATCTGCAAAAAAACGTTGGTATCATGTTCAGCATACTCTACAACCTAGGTAACCGTATTTGCAATTACAAATTGTGAGTAGAATTAGAAATATAACCCAGATTATACAGGTGAATGGCTAAATATAGTTCATGCATCATTTCTAGCTCGTTTACTCGTTTGATTTCTATCAGAATGAGTTAAGACCAAGGCTGGATTCGCTTAACCGGGTAACCGGCTAACCGCCGTCAATCTCGGTTGACGGTTAATGAAATCTTAGATCGGTTAGCCGATCTGTTTTCTTTTCTAAATATTCACACTAATTTCTTTGTTTTTCGAACGAGATTCAAGAATATTTCTTCTAAAATTTTGTAAATGTAATAGAATTCCTATTTTCTAACCACAAAGTATACAGTCAGGGTCGCTTATTGTGAACCACCAGGGGACCAAAAAATCTGTTCATAATAGAGATACTTCATATTAAGCTAACTTGATTCAATACAAATCCTATCTAAAAATGAAATTGGGACCAGGAGGTTAGTTCATAATAAACGAATGTTCATATTAAGCGGGTTCATAATAAGCGACCCTGACTGTATTTCGAGACCACTGAAAATTATCATTTTTTCAAAATCAGGTTAAAGCTTAGTCCAAAATCCATACTTCAACCAATTAATACTGGTATCGGTTAATCGGTTAACCGCCCTGGAGGAAACCAAAATAACCGAACCATAAAATCGGTTAACCAACCCCAGCCCTGTTAAGACTTTCACAGTGTAATTATACTAGGGCGTTCAATAAGTCTTGCGGGTCATGGTATATTTCGCAGACTATAATAGTAAACAAATCAGTTTTCATCTATAACACAACCTTATATCTTAGTTTGATTTACTGAAAATTACAAATTTCTGACCAATTTATTCACACATCATTTCAACATACTGGTAAAATTATGGCTTCCAAGGATGACAATTTTAATCTGAAATGGAGAGCTTACATTGAGTTTCGCACAAAACTCCGCATCCAGCCGGTACTCATCTACAACGAGTTGCAGGAGGTATTGTGCATGGACTGCCCTTCCAGATCAACGGTAGAGCGATGGGCTGCACGATTTCAATCTGGAAATACAGAGGTGTCAGATCTACCTCGATTTGGGAGACCGGTGTCCGTCAGCACCCCAGAGAATGTTGCTCTAATCGAGAGCAAAGTCAGGGAAGATAAGTATATAACAATCGAGCAGTTAGAGCAGAATATGGAGATTTCATCGGGGGCCATTCATTCCATTCTGACTACTCAGCTTGGTTTCCGATCCATTTGCTGTAAGTATTATTATTGATCCATTTGCTGTAAGTAGTATTATTCAACCCCTTACAGCAAGTATAAAATGCGATCATGGGTGAGAGGGAACGAAAGACAGGCGCAAATTCCTAGTCCCGACTTCAGAAAACCGAAGGTCATGTACACGATCTTCTTCAATAGTAGTGGAATAGTCTTGCAAATACCTTCTGAAAGTGAAAAAACAGTAAACGTAAACGCAACGTTTTTTACAGAGAAAGTACTTCCAAACCTAATAAAAAACGTAGAAGAGCTCCGTCCCAGGCTAAAATGAGGGGAATAAAATTATTGATAGATAATGCTAGCTCCCATACAGCCAAGCTCACTAAAAATTTCTTGGAATCAGAGTGGTTAGATTTACTTCCCCACCCACCCTACTCACCAGACCTAGCTCCCTGTGATTTTTGGCTATTCCCCAAGCTCAAAATCTATCTTCAAGGCAGGGAATTTGAGTCGAAACAAACCCTCGGGTCGGCCCTGTACCACTTCTTCAAATTCATCCCCGAAGAAGAGTACAGAAATGCATTCATAAAGTGGGTGGAAAGATTGAAACGCTGTGTAGAAGTAAGAGGGGTGTATTTCGAATAAATAATACATTGAAACATATTATATGGCATTTATTTAATTTATGATATGACCCGCAAGACTTTTTGAATGCCGTATTAGAATGCTATGTATTAACTGTCTTGTACTTACGTAGGTCATTTCATTAGTACTGCGCCGTTATCTGTAGTCAGAATTACAGACCCCAAAACATAAACACTTCGACCCAGAAAGACTTCTAATTTCACCCCCCTAATATTTTTTTCAAATCGACGCTACTGATTTACTAGAACAAGAATAATAATAATATTACATAAGATACTCAGCACATACAGTAAATACATACGTGCATATATCTATTGCCTAATTACTACTGATATGATACCACATTATACATAACTACTAACTAAGAAAACTAATGTCTGTACTGAATACTGTACCTAAGGAGCACACCACACGCTAAGAAAAGCAACTTGTTACTTTTCATCATAGTTCCGTTCTAGGAGGAAGAGAAATCTTAATGCTCTTCAATTTCTCGTGCATCAATTTGTTTAATTGATACTCATCATTATTTGCACTAGACCAAGTTTCAACCCACTTGTAATCACGGTGTTTGCACCGACAGCGCAAACCAGCGCCAACCAATCCACACCCGAGCCATGCGCTCCCTAATCCACTATTAATGTATGGGTTTAATCTTGTAGTATCTGTATTCGTTGTCACGGTTTCATGCCTTACACATGAGTCTCCTCTGCACTCGCACCACCAAGCAGCTCTGTAGTGACAATCATCATCATCCTGACATCCTTGAGGGGCAATCATGCAATGGTATTGAGGATAATCTTGAGTTGCATCTGGCCCTTGTTCAAATTTCTGAAGTTCAACACCATTTATTATATGGTGGCAATCGAAATTCAGATATCCTTTGTAGTATTCCCCTAAATTGATCGCTTTTGCCATATGGTTGGTTCCAGAATATTTTAATTTCAAAATATTCCACAGTGACATGAGTTTATAGGTGATAGGAATTTTTGAGACATTGGCTTCGGCCAAGAACTTGGTGATTAGTTCAGAAGTACGGCTTTTATACAAGGAACTTCTTGTTTCTAGACTTCCTCCTCTTAATACGGTTTTTGCAGAAGTTTTTAGAGTTGACACACTATCGATATCTTGCTGTGTAACATCTGAACAAGCTTTGACGCCTAATTTGCCAGCGGGAGTTGGTCCAGCAAAGTCAACACATGCTTTTATGGTATATTCTTGTTTTGTGTATTGATTCGATGAATCTGAGAAACAATGCTGATATATACTCGAGCCATACGTTACTTGCGTGACCAAATGGGAATTATATTTTCTCAGAAAGTGTTCGTAATTAGACCAAAAGCTTGTAAGCCATGGTCTCTCGACTTGGGAGGGTAATTGTTCAAAATCCTGAATTAGATTATCTGTTAGATCTTGATTATTGATACATTCGTTCATGATATAATCTATAGCATACTCAGATTTTACATTTTTTCATTGTAAAGCCACGAACCTTACGACTACCAGCACTTATGCTGTTCGTAGAACTGTCTAGCGAAAACCCCAATGTAAAGTCTGCTTGTAAATTTGCAGAGATTGAGGTACTTGTAGAAAGAGAATGATAGAAAGTTGCGGTATTCTCTAAGAATGCGCTATTATCGGTAATTTGTCCAGTTGGATGATCAACCTTTATACATTCATCAGGCAAGTTTTTGAAAATAGGAAGCCCTCCAAGCAATTGCTCAGTAAGTAAATCAGTGTTTGGTATGTAAAAGGATCGTCCAATGACTGATTCATCATCAGATACAGCAGGTATAGGTGCTCCAAGAAAGAGCACAACGGAAATAATGAGGCGTATCATTGATGATGTAACTCTAAGAAATAAACTATTAAAAACTCAGTAATTTGCCTCCATGACACCATCATTTAACCCACTTGTTAGGTCATATTGCAACTAAATGTCCTGGGATGCATAAAATATGAGCAAATAGTTATCAATTCTTCACTACAGCAGTATGGTGTCACTTGTCTGAAACGTATTTTCAGTATGTTGGCACTGGTCCGAAAAAAATGATTCGGACAAGTGACAACATGCTGAAAAAACTTTTCGGACAAAGGTTCTGCCTCATTTCGAAAGTGTTTTTCGACATTATACATAATTTATGTTGAATGCAAATTTTTGCAGTAGCAAAATATATTTACTAACAAAGCAAAATAGAAGTGAATTGCAATGTATGTAGAACAGGAAATTTTTGTGCAACATTTCTATATGTAAATAATTCTCATGTTTCAGGGCAATCCACGAAATATCTTTATTACAAGAATTTCCAGAAACGGTAACGGTTTAATACAACAATACCAACATTAGTGAATATAGTCTTTATTCTCTAATTCGAAAAGCTGGTCACTAAATATCTACTAGGTATTTCTCTAATTAATTAAGTAAAAACAACAAATTTTAAGGGATTTACCGTGTTAATTAGTCTTATAATTACCTGCATATGGTTGAGCTAGGGAGAGTGCACGGCATGGGCTGGGGTATTATGTGCATACATCGATCCTGAGGAGGGCAATCGCCCCCCTCAATCTCAAATAGGGGATCGAAAGTATCTTTTGACCCCTAATATTTTACGTTTCTACATTTTATACCTCACCAAATACTAAGTAGGTATTTGTTTCTGCTACAATATTAGTAAAATTGAATACGTTAAACTTTGCTTTAATTAATACAGTGTAAACCGTGTAGGGTTCTACAGTTTCTTCAATCAATTCGTTACAGATATATATATATACACAAACAAACAAACAATAATCGAGTTTTAATAGTAAGGATCAACTAGGAGGAACTACAAGGGAGAAGCCTGCATTTTATATTCATAAAATCTAAATGTCGAATTTCGGAGTGAAATTATTAGTTAAGTTTTAATAATTTTGGACTCTAACAAAATAATTTTCTATAAAGTCTTCAAACGTGCATGGTACAACTTAATTCACAAACAATGATTTTAATGAAAGATTGAATTAATCGAAATCCAGCTTGTTATATTATTTACAAATATGTATTTATGTTTTATTTAAATACATTAATTAAGGATGTATAAACTCACTTTTCAATGTTTTGAAGAAACTTGTATTGATCTTGTAATTGAATTCAAAGTTCGTCTTTATTTCAGTAATTGCAAGAATTGGTTGTTGATGGTTGTTTATTGTAGTAAAGAGCCGTTGATCTGAACCTATTTATTGGAATCGATATAGTATTTGACAAACTAATAAATTATTCCTTTAATCTCTAGAATTGGAATAAAATAGTCCTTTAAGCAAATTCCTGATTTAATTCAGTAGCAGGTGCATTATAATTGCTAGCTCATCTTCGATATCTTCGATCAATCTTTACTGTATTCCACCAATACATTATCACACATTTACGTCATAAATAGAGTTGTCTCGAGTGTCACTGTACACAACAAGATTATGTTCCAACTTCGAACTTATGTAATCAGTGGAGTAGACTGGCGTAGGTATTGTGCATACTTGCCTACCCTCCCGAGATCGATCTCTGAACCAATTATCACGCCATTTTAAAATATCCAAGGAAAGTGTGTCTTAAATCCCAGGTAATTTTTCACACAGGTATTTGGAGTATAAGAATTAAAAAGAGAAACTAGTTGTAATAGTGGAGGGCGATAGATCGAGTCTAATGGGAAGAGATTGACTCCAGAATATTCTCAATAGACACAGTGAGGTTTTTAATGAAGAACTTGGGAACATTCAGAACATAATGGCTAAAATCCATGTGGATCCCCAAGCAGAACCACGATTGTGTAGAGCCCATTCAGTACTCTATGCTCTGTGTGATAAGGTAACCAAGAGTAGTCTAGTGGCTTACAGAATATTTTGGGAAAAGGGGAACGGTTGAACAAGTCCACCAAACTTTTTGTGGCGATTATATAGACCAAAAGATGAATCTGAGATAGGGTTCTGAGAAATTCTCCCGACCCTTACTATTTACTATTTGGACGAAATCCCTTATTTACAAATCATTATTAAATAACCAATTTAGAAGAGTTTTACACGTCTAGTTGCACTCAGATGGGTCACTCGATAGGGTCCAAACAACTTTTGAAAATGGAATGTTGTCACATATTTCTATGTTGCTATGCTGTTGTGCTATGGGGCTAAGTTCTACCAAATATGACCATGAGACCCCTTAAATTGCTGGAAATTTTCTTTGGAATACGAATGTTAGCATTGGACATAATTTGGGCTAATATAAACAGGCATATGTAATAGTTATGTGAAATCCTTAGCTTTTACTCGTTGCAATGGATTGGACCAAGTGCATGATATACCAGGAATATTATGCATATAAAAGAATAACATAAATACGTATTGATTTATTTGTAGCATTATGGTTTTAGGCTGGGGAATAAATTGTTTATGAACTGGTATACTACCACTTTTGTCCCATTTTTAGGGGGAGAAAGTAGGGAAAAAATCCACGTAAAATTACGCAATTACTTCTTATCACAGGTTATTGTACTGAACACCTGTTCACTTCATCTCACATATGTTCTTAATTATTTGAACTTTATTCCACGAATTAAAAAAATATATCCAAATTCATTTTTATTTTCGATTAGGAAACTCAAATTTTACAGGTCACTTAATCGAACAACCAATCACCATAATTGTTTTAAGGAGCTGCACTATCAGCCATCAGTCTTTCGACTGACAATTTTTATACATTTTAGTTGATTTCAGATTTCTTTTTATAGCCGACTTCAATCTCAATAATTTACATGGATACGAATTCTATTAATTATTTATTTGTCATTACATTTTATTGACAAATTCTCTTTTAAAATTCTAAACCTAGATCTCACACTCAAAGATCCTCTCTCGAAAATGGTATCAAAACCTTGTATAAACTCAAAAAGAGCTCTGTCAGGAAATTTACCAACTCAGTTACGTGAAAGGAGTCCACAGAGCTGTGTAATTATTGATTTTAATTGCCTTAACCTGCCTTCACCATATCTATCTTCTTCAGAATTAGATGACTATAATTACTACTTCCAGTACAGGCAGCCCTCGCCGATCGCGGGTTTGCCATTCGCGGAATTTTTTTTGAGTCTTGTTTTATTATTCGCGACTCGTTTCCTCGATTATTCGCGGTTTTTGTTGCTCTCTTCAATAGTTTCATGGGCTAGCATAAGTCTATAACCTTATACGTATCTCCATATTATCCTGGAAATAGCATTAGTACTGTTTCTATTGTTCTATACTAATACTAGACTATTTTTTCTATAGCATTCATATAATTTTCTAATTAATAATTACATCATGCATAAAGGAAGTTGTTTGGTGATTAAAAGGCTAGACTTTACTATTTAGGTATGGTACTTAGGTTTGCTAGTAGGGGATCTATATCTTTCATTTATTATTACCATTTCACTTGTGCCAGTGTTTGTAGTATTACAGCTTAACTATTGAAACTATAAAGTATTTAGCAAACTGTATCTAGCGTTGTTTTTATAATATAGGAACGTAACCCCACTATTCTCATTGAACTAACGTCTTGCCGTTCGCGATTTTGCCATTCGCGGCAATTCTCAGGAATGTAACCCCCGCGAACGGCGAGGGATACCTGTACTACAAAACTATTTATCTTATTTGTTAGTTTATTGTTAACTGGTATTTTGATTTTTTGTTTAATTACTGAGTCAAATTTATTTCAAAGTGCCTTGTTTATTATAAGATTATTATTAAATAATTTAACATATCGACCGACATTTTCTTATTACTTGTGAAAAATGCAATTTTCAATCAACTTGTTAATTGTAATGTCGACGAAAAATCCAATAACGAATTTTTCGTCCGATGAGAATTCGCATTTATTTTCCGAACAGCAGCATAGGATTTTTTCTGTTTGTCCGAATTGATTGAAGAATTGGGAAGTCATAGAGATATGAAAATTGGCACATGTAGGTGTCAAATGATATGAATACGATTAAGTTCTAAGATCTAAGCGAAATTTTCATACCTCTACAAAAACTGGAAAACAATTTTCCACACCAAAATGGCACATGCGGCGGAAATTTATGTGTAATTCCTAACGAATGTTTCTTGTTTTTAAAAATGTTGGATTCTACTACTTAGTTAGATGGACTTAATTAGCTGTGAGGTCTTTCTAACTTAATTAAGATACAGCTTGATATGTTGTACAATATGAAAATATAAAAACATTAATCAGATAATAACTATGAAACATTCACTCTTGAGCACGAGATACAATGGTAGAACAACACGTCATGTTAACATATGGAAAGTTAGTATATACTATGTTGTGGAGGAGCTAAGTATTGATCAATAGAAAGGATTGTTGTATTGATGCTCTGTTATATGATTTGCTGAATAGAACTTGAGGATAGTTAATCGTGCTTTTTCTGTTCCTATTAATTACGGGTCTCCCCTTCAAGAAGCTATCTATCTCCCTCAGGTACTCCATCCCCTTTTCTCTCTCTACATACCTATACACCATCAGGTCTCTAGGCACAATCGTCGTGTCGGTCCATTTTATAGGTAAGATTATGTTCCAATTCTTCACTCGACTCTTCTCTGTTACAAGATCTACCATTTGCTTACAGAAGAAACAATGCTCGAATCTCTCATTGACTATAAATATGAATTTCTTACACTTTTTCATTACTTCTAATGCTCTGACGTAATGATTCAAGCCAATCAAATCGCAATCTTCGTTTTCCTGCCATAGAACACGTACTTCACCCATTTGATATAAAATTTCATCTCGTAACTGTCCAATCAGCTCTCCATCATATTCTTCTGGGATGCATAGAAACACATTATATTCAAAATCCCCGCTCGGTTCTTCGCGCCTCCACGCAATATACCATCTAATCAACCTCAACTTATTGACATAGATCAAAATACCGAGTACGACACTGGTTGCTATTATTGTAAGTACTGGCACAGCAGTTAAACTAAACACCCACTCCATTTCCACTTGTGTGTCCGTATCACTACTCACTTCGGTCGATTTCTTGGCCAGATTTCTAGCCGCACTCTCTAAGCATAACTGAGCAACACAGACGTATTTGCCAATGTCGCTCTCATCGAAATTATGTATAATCAGAGACGATACTTTGGTGCATTTATGTTGGGTATATCTGGTGTTGTACTTCGTATCAGGACTCAGTGTCTGTAGGCCCCCACTACCTTCACAGAGACCTCCAACATCTTCAACGTCTCCTTCATCACTAGCTCGCATCCATCCAACGCGTAGGTGGCTTGCAAATGGCAGAACCTTGCACGTCAAGTTAACATCGCCTCCTATCTCTCCTGCAGTGACCTTGTACTCACGCTGTAGTTCTATTATTAGCTCTCCCGCTTTGTAGAATGCAAAGTTTTGAGGCGAGAGACAAACACTTCCGTTGTTGACGTTAGCAACCAATGCGGTTTGACTCCCGAAAGAATTCCTCCCGGTACAGTAGTAGTCACCGTCTATGTTATGATAATCATAATAGTTCACGAAAAGTCCGGTCGGACATGCCGGTCTAAATTTAAAATATCTCAGCTGTGACAGGATAGTTCCATTGTTCTCTCTATCGCGAGTGAATATCAGCTGATTCAGCTTCTCCGAGTTCATTCCAGGGTACTGCTGATGGTTAATTGGAATGTTCCATGTGTAATCTAACTCAGGCGTGCCATACAATGGACATATGAGTGTGATCCAGTCTCCATTGAATGGCTGTCTGTTCACGTCCCAATCTATGTTGGTCGGGGGTAATGCTAGTTTGATGTTCATAGTTCGAATTGAATTGTTTCTGTAGTAGACTCGATAGCAATTCGAGTCATTGATTGACATTTTGCTGATGTTGAGTGGGCATGGGATTGCTGTGAGGTTTTTATAAGGCAGTACGTAGACATAACATTCTGTGTCAACGTACTTTCCTCCTTCTTTAATGATCTCAGTTCACTTCCCTCGTCACTACACCAATTGTAGTCGAAGTAACTCTCCATATTGCAAGACTTAGGGAACTCAACTCTGGAGTTTACATATTTCATGAATACAAGAAACACGATAAAGCTAATTGAGCGTACAAACATTTCATAGTTATACACAGGGTCTGGTGTCTGGTTTATATACACAGCTCAGGATGGTGTTGAGATTGGAAATATCTAATTACAATAATAACCTAATTAACTTTAGTACATCAGTGACTTTATTTCAACTGAGTCAAAGTTCATTTTAGGTTTGTTGCTTTGGACACACATACTCCCACATTGTCGACTGATTCACAGTTTCTCAAATCGTTTCTTCTTTCTTTATCCATTATCTGACGCCATGTGAATGTGTGTAGGCACTGGTTTAATTTGCCTAATTTTTGAAAGGATTTACTTGCAATGAGTTTTAATAAGCTTTCATCTATTCTTTTATGTTAGATGAATTACGAATTCACTTCGTTTCACATTGTCTGCCTTTAATACCTTAATTTCTTCCTTGATTCGATATACTTTATAGCTATTCCACATATGTATGTAAATGCTTCATGGAAATAGATACATTATGAATTATGTACTACAATAACCCACCTGGCCAGGTGTGAAGTGGTCCGGTTGTGACTAAAAGTGGTCGGTTTGAAACCGGTGGGGCTACGGCCCTGCAATGGAATGGTTATGTATTTGATTTACGCTGGTTTATTTTCTCAAAATTTCCCCTTAGTTTTGTTACAATATCCCTGGTCTGCTAGCCTAAACACATTCATTATCTAGCACACACAATTAGAATGAATCAACAGCCACGAAACCGACTGAAGGACACTAACCAGTCCTCTAAGCTCCTGTCCCCCGCAGAGAACAACACGGTGTTCGATCTCCTGGGACAGAGGAGGATCACTAAAGCCACTGCGATAGCTCAGCTGTACTTCGCTACTCCCAACTCCACTCAGTGGAGCAAGCAACAAACCGGAGTCCTCTGCTTTGTCAAGGTTAGCAGTCAGCTGTGTACTGCATTAGGTACTCTAGCAGTCAGCTGTGTACTGCATTAGGTACTCTAGCAGTCAGCTGTGTTACTGCATTAGGTACTCTAGCAGTCAGCTGTGTGATTGCATTAGGTACTCTAGCAGTCAGCTGTGTGACTGCATTAGGTACTCTAGCAGTCAGCTGTGTACTGCATTAGGTACTCTAGCAGTCAGCTGTGTGACTGCATTAGGTACTCTAGCAGTCAGCTGTGTTACTGCATTAGGTACTCTAGCAGTCAGCTGTGTTACTGCATTAGGTACTCTAGCAGTCAGCTGTGTTACTGCATTAGGTACTCTAGCAGTCAGCTGTGTACTGCATTAGGTACTCTAGCAGTCAGCTGTGTACTGCATTAGGTACTCTAGCAGTCAGCTGTGTGACTGCATTAGGTACTCTAGCAGTCAGCTGTGTTACTGCATTAGGTACTCTAGCAGTCAGCTGTGTTACTGCATTAGGTACTCTAGCAGTCAGCTGTGTGATTGCATTAGGTACTCTAGCAGTCAGCTGTGTGACTGCATTAGGTACTCTAGCAGTCAGCTGTGTACTGCATTAGGTACTCTAGCAGTCAGCTGTGTGACTGCATTAGGTACTCTAGCAGTCAGCTGTGTTACTGCATTAGGTACTCTAGCAGTCAGCTGTGTTACTGCATTAGGTACTCTAGCAGTCAGCTGTGTTACTGCATTAGGTACTCTAGCAGTCAGCTGTGTACTGCATTAGGTACTCTAGCAGTCAGCTGTGTTACTGCATTCTCGTAAATAGAGAATATTTGCAAATACAGAGCTCCATTTGAAGTAAATTTATTTACGATGTGGCAGGTTTACGAAATTTGAGAGAATCAAAAGCAATTTTTCCTTACGTCATTCTTTGATGCTCCATAATTTCGTTTATGATTGTTCACGACTTCTACTAGGCATTTGCTTGGAAATTTGACAATTGAAGTCTATCAGATTTAGTTTGTTTATATACAGTGCAACATTTGAATTCCTGCCAACCGTCCCGTTTTGGCGGGACGTTCCGTTTTTTCACTCTTTGATTGAGTTAATTTTGACGAATGTCCCGTTTTTGCTTGAAATCTCCCCATTATGTCCCGTTTTTTTAATTCTATGTATAATACTCTGCCATTGCGTCCCGCCATGTCCCGTTTTTTCACTCTTTGATTGAGTAAATTTTGACGAATGTCCCGTTTTTACATGAAATCTCCCCATTATGTCCCGTTTTTTTAATTCTATGTATAATACTCTGCCATTGCGTCCCGCCATGTCCCGCTTTTATCACGGTTCAAGTTGCGTGCATAGAATTCTGAGTTCTAGAATGTTCCCTGCAGGACAACGTGAAGAGGTCGTACTACCTGAGGATGGTGGACCTGGGGAGACGGACGGTGACGTGGGAGCACGAGCTCTACTACCAGATCTCCTACGTGCAGGACAGGAAGCAGTTCCAGTCCTTCGCGGGGCAGGACTTCATGATCGGGTTCAACTTCGCAGACTTGGAAGAGTCGCACGTCTTCTTCGAGGCGGTCCACGTCAAGATAGACGAGTACAAGAAGAAGATGACGGCCAAGAACAACCCACGTGAGTTAGCCGCTCGATTTCCTTATATGGATTGGGTCTATAATTAGGTATACGGTATGTTGTTTATTGCCAGTTTTGAGCGAAATCCTTTCTTTGAATTCATAAATAAAACGTGCTCTTAGAGGCTAGTTTGTAACGAAATTAATTGGCTCCAGGCGAGTCGGAATAGTCTAGTACTTCAGTGCTTCCCTCAGGATTGTTGGTTAATTTTGCAAATTTGTTCGGTTTATTCGGGTAAATCGCATTATTTAACAACAAAATCACGTTATTCGACCAGCTAAGCGCTTGACACTGTAGTACCCTCGTTCCTTTCCTTCAGCTCCTCGCCCCATGGCAGACCAGGGAATCAGTCAGCCCGGACAGATGCCTGGGAACGGGGGTGGGCCGGGGTTAGGGCCTGCCCCCGTCACTACGTTCAGCACTGGCAGCGAGAAGAAATCGAAAAAGGAGAAGTTGAAGTTGACGAAAGAGGACATTTCCGCTCCCAGCAACTTCAAGCACTTAGCACATGTGGGATGGAATAATAAGGCAGGCAGCTTTGAGTGGAACAACATTCAAGATGACAGATGGAAGAGCCTATTCACAGAAGTGGCTGGATTGGTGAGACTATAAATAGCTTTCACTGTGGCAATCCTGAAACTTATCCATTTTGTGCGGGGAAGCCGTGAGGTTTACTATTGGCTATGGAGACTACGAATATGTTCCTCTTATTCCGTTCATTGGAGTTATGACTTATGAGTGTCTCTGCTACAGATCGGCCAATCAGACTTGGACAAGGAGCAGGTGCAGCTGATCTACGACATGGTGGAGAAGAAGGGAGGGATAGAGGCGGCGCACAGGGACATCGTAGAGAGGAAGAACACCGTACGGCGGAACGATCCGCCCCCTCCCCCCCCAGGTCGAGGCCGCGGATCCAAGGACCAGGTTCCGCCGCCGCCTCCTCCCGGTGGTCGCAGCAACTTCCCTCCTCCGCCACCCAGAGGGGCGGAAGGCCCGCCAATCCCGGACAATCACCCCTCCCTGCGAGGAGGGAAGTCTAAAGGGCCACCTCCTCCCTCCAACTCCAGGATTCCACCCCCGCCGCCGGATATGCCGGCAGACTTTGGAGCTGGTGGCGGTCCGCGGGCCACCGGTGGTGCCGCTCCGGCAAGGAAAGCGGCCCCGGGAGGCGCCCCAGCCCCTCCTCCTTCCTCCGCCAAACCCGGAGGAACCGTCGGAAATCTCCTCGACTCCATCCAGTGAGTTCTCATTTAAGGCTAGCCATAGCTATCTGCCTTATACATATATGCTGGTAATGCATCTTTAAGGTCTATCGTGCCTTGAAAAAAGATTTGGTTCATGTTGTGAAATTCCCTAACTATACTAGTCCATCCCTGGTCCAAGTTTTTTTTGAGTGCGGCAGTGCCTTATGTATAGATTGCTATGGGCTAGCCGAGTTCTCAATGCATCCTCATAGACGCCGTAACTAATCCTAGTGCTTCACTCCATCGCTATTTATAGGTCGTTCGATAAAGGCAAGCTCGTGAGGCCAGAGGACTCGGGCTACAAGGGTCAGGTCAGCGTTGAGGACACCGGAGGAATCGTCGGCGCTCTCGCGACTGCTCTCCTGAGCCGTAAAGGCGCCATTTTGGGGTCGGACTCTTCAGACGAAGAAGATACAGACACTGATGATGATGAGTGGACCAATTAGATTCATGTGTGCCTGCTGTGTTGAGATGATTATATATTTTGTTGCTCCAGAATCACTCTACTACCTCTAATGTACTCAGATACTGTCATGAATTATTTATATGATACAGCATTAAGTTTGTATAGGTGGTCAAACTTGGGTAGGAATTGTATTGAACAACCATTATGTCACTTGTATATTTATTTAGACATATGAATCTAAAATTCAATATATTGATTAAATGTGTATTGGGATCTGTGTAGAAAACACGAAGGAACATTTCAAGCGTTACGTAACGCTTCCAAGGGAGTACGAGGGTAGTAAAGTGTGACAGTTCTATCATTGTTCTATTAAAATATGGTCAAAATAGATGTCTAAAATTAGAGAATTCTGCGTGACGTAACGTTTGAACGAACTCGAACATTGTTTTACAATTATTTGTTACAATTGCAAAGATTGCACAAGCGAATACCACTAAATTTGTACTATTCCAGTTACACTGATATAACCATGTATGCTGTCTGTAGCATGCGGTACCTCCTCCTCCTATCAGTGCTGTTAATCAGTGGAGTCGAGTGCAGTGAAGTCCAGGGGTGCAATGGAATGGTCAGGACTCGCTACCCACTCAACCTCTCCCTCGTGACTCTACACCTACACTCACAGGACGAAGTGCTCAGGTTTTCCACTGAGTGTGCGCCAAACGATGGCTACTTCTTCATTCCTTTGTCAGACCTGGAAGGAGTTGAGCAGATAATAACGATCAAGCTAGAAGCACCCAAGGGATGGAACTTCAATAGCAATGCGATAGCAATTAATATTAACTTCAACACAGACACGTGTGCGCTAGGGGAAGATATCGTGTTTGAGTTCGTTGGCTTCAGTGTCGGAGGGAATGTGGTCAGTTACGGGTTGGACACTGGCCCCGAAGGTGTCAAGATAGATATGAGACAAGGCGACCAGCTCGTCTCAAGTGTTAAGAGCGGAGTGAACGGAGAATTCTTGTTCCGGAACATCCTACCTGGAGACTACTCACTGAGAGGTAGCCACGCTGAGTTCAACGTCACTCGTTCTGTTCTCGAGTTTGTCGTATCAAACGATGCAGTGGACGTAGGTAGGAGCATTCAGGTGCTGGGCTATGAGATATCAGGGAATGTGTTCCATGAGAAAACTGGCATTAAAGATGTGCAGATTTTGCTGATATCTGCTAAGACTGCTGTGAGTATGCAGACTGGATCTTGTCTAGAGAGTATTGGGAAACTGGAGAATGAGTTGAAGCAGACTCCAATGCTATTCTGTGTCACAGCATCTGATGAAGAAGGAAAGTTCAAACTGAGCTCCATCCCACCAGGCGAGTACAGCCTTGTACCAACCTACAAGAGCGAAAAGACCAAATTCCATATCAGACCTGAATTATTGAAAACCGGCATCTCCCACTCAAATGTTGTTCTGGATCTCAGCTTTCAAGTTACAGGTTTCGAGGTATACGGCACTGTGGTAAATTTAGGCGCCAGTAAGGAGCTGGTGGGGATTGAAGGGGTGAGGATTGAACTGAGTCGGACGGACGGGACACGGCTGGAGACTCGGTCGGATAACTTCGGCGCTTACCACTTCAGTGAAATTCAGGCGGGCTATTACGTTGTCACTGCTCAATTGATTGGTTATGAATTTGAAGAAATCACCGCACATTTGACACCTACTCAAACCGAGATCCCGACTCTATTCCCTTCTAAGTTTGAGATAACTGGAAAGATTGAGTTGAAAAAGGTTGTAGTTCTTGATGAGTTTATACAGAATACAGAAATAGAATTTTTCAGTGACAGATCTTTTGAGGTTAAGTTGGAGAAGGATTTAAGTTTCAGAATTTTGCTGCCAAAGGGAAGTTACAGATTTTCACCTAAACTGACAGATCAGCTGATTGGAAAAGGCATAGTTTTCACACCTGAGTCCATAAACGTTACCGTTACTGTAAATCCACAGTCAGGATTTCTCTTCTCACAGATCCTCTCATCTATCTCTGTCAGTACGCACTGCATAGGTCCATGTCTTGCATTCAGTACAGTTTTAACAGAGAAATCTATACAAATACAATCCACCCAGGTTACAATTCCTAATGGCATCACAGGCACTACTGAGTATAGGGACTTGTTAATGGGGGAATACAGTGTTAAGTTGGAGGACGAGTTGAGATGCTGGGGAGATAGAGAAGTGACTCTTACTGTTGGTGAGGAGTCTGGTAATGTTGATTTTCAACAAGAAGGTTTTACTTTAGAGATTTCATCAACTCACGAGACTTCACTCAGTTTGATTCATTCATCTGCGAAATACGAAGAGAAACAACAACTCAAAATTGGTGAGGCATTTTATAGTACTGACATGTGCAGGAATGGTAGGAAATTCCTTCAAATTTAATATTAAACATTCTGCATCAACTTACATCGAAAATTTGCAGAGACTATATTATTCTTTTGCTTTGATTTAGAAATTGTTTGTTTGTTTAGGAGAAAACCTATTTTGTTTACCTCTCTCTGGAATCTATCAGGTCACGCCTAAATCGTGCCATCGCTTCCAACCAGAATCGGTCACATTCGACACTTCGCAACCACGAAAAATCCACCTAAAAGCCGTTAGCCACCAAACGAACACTTTAATCCGCGTTGACTCGAGTGATGTGGACAGCGAAGAATTGAAGTTGAGAGTTTCAAGCCATGACACGGGAGAGATCGTGACTTTGGCGCCCAGCCTGGTAACTCCAAGCACAGAGAACGGTAACACATCCGTTTTAGAATTCACTTTTTTCGCGGTGGAGGGAGATAGTCTGAATTTGGAGCCGTTAGCCGAGCGGTTGTTGTTTGTCCCCAGGACGCAGTCTGTTACCGTGGAGGGGGACGATTGTCCCTTACTCCTCGGTACGTTCTCAGCTAACAGAGGTAGCGTAGTGCGAGGGAGAATAGAACCCCCGGTAGGAAATCTCCCGGTGGAGCTGAGAATAACCGCACCCAATGAAGAGGTGTTGACTGCACTCACGGACGGAGAGGGGGCGTTTAGTTTCGGACCACTGGCTCAGGTAGGCAGCTACGAGATCGTCCCTTCCAGTCCTGGCGTTCAGTTTGAGGAGAAAGAAGGCAACCTCTTCATCGCACACAGACTAGGGAGCGTAGAGGTAGTGGTGGTAGATGAACAGGAACGACCCCTCTCTTCCGTTCTAGTCTCTATGCACTGCGGGAGAATCCGCATGAACAATCTGACAGGAGAGAGCGGCGAACTCGTCTACACTCAGCTACAGGCCTGTGAGTACTACATTAAACCGTCCCTGAAGGAGTACTCCTTCACTCCCAGTGGGGAGATGGTTGGGGTGGGGCTGGATTCCAAGGTGGAGCGTCGGTTTGTGGGACATAAGGTGCAGTATAGTGCGTATGGGGACGTGACCTCGCTTAATGGGCAGCCTCAAGGGGACATCGATGTGTTGGCACGGGGGGTGTCAGAACTCTGTCTAGGACTAGAGGAGCGTAGCACTAGCGACTGGAAAGGGGAATTTCGGATACTTGGACTGAAACTAAACTGCCAGTACCAGATCTCCGTCGATAGCAGTCACAGCCCGCGGACAGAGAACGTAGTCCCGGGAATGTTCAGGCAGTGGGTAGAGGGGGAAGATTTGAAACTGTTGCGTTTCAGAATGTACAATAGGACTGAACAGCAGGAGATGACTGGGAATTTGATTGGGAGTGATGACGTCATGGATCGAATGCAGGTTAAACTGTATCAAGATTCTTCCCGCGGCCTTGTGCATATCAGTAACATCCCAGTAGCACCTGGTGGATTCTTCAAATTCTCCTTGCAGCGTCAGGAAGAGAAGGAGAATAAGGAATTTGTACTAATGGCAGACCCTAAATCGAGGGTCCAAGGGTATTCCATCTCCTCTGAACAAGCAGTGGTGAGTTTTGAAGAGGGAAAGAGGCACACGGCAGTCAAATTCCGAGCGGAAGTGGTTAATAATTCGGAAGAAATGAAAGGCGGATCCTACTTGTATTTGACACTCGTGCTAATCGCCGTGGTCGTTGTGTCCAGGTACTCTCGCAAGATTAAAGAAACGACACAGAAAATATTCGGTGGGCGGTAGCATTTGTAGAATACTTAGAAATTATTCATTAGATCTGTTAGTTAGTGTTTGTAATGTATCAGATGTCAAATGTCAGTTAATTAACAAATAATGGATATTATATTATTCTCTACAAGCGCGCTTCGCTTGCTTGCGCCAGAGGCGTCCTTCGGACACTAGGCTCACATTGATGAATTATAAAGTACCGTATTGCTTCGAATAAGCGCCCGGGCGCTTATTTATTTCGTGCACCCTTTAGACCCGGCGCTTATTCAAGCCCCGGCGCTTATTTTTTTAATTCGCTATTTTGACCCGCGCTCTTTTTTTTTGTTTACTACATTGACTGGCACTTTTATTTTTGCCACAACTGAGAATGTTAGTTCTATTAAAAAAGGATAATGTAATGTTTCAAAAAGCACTTGTATCTATGCCACGACTGAGAATACTAGTTTGATATGATGTTCAGAGAACTAAAATTCCCCGGCGCTTATTTATTTCGCTCACCCTTTAGACCCGGCGCTTATTCAGGGAAATACGGTATATAACATCTCTAAATACATCTGTCTTACTGCTATAATCAATACACTCGAAAAATCACAAAATATGTCAAATTTTTGATGAGTAATGATGAATTCATAACTGAGTGATGAGTCATTATTCTATGATAGTTGCATCATATCCTACTACCCGAATATATGATATTCGAAATCTACACCCCTAAAAACTATGTCAACCGTTGGAAGCTAGTCTAGCATATTTTTCAAAATTCGTCAAATGGTGTTAAAATATGTAGATAAAGGTGTGAAAATATACACAAAACCTTTTTTATTGCAATGCACTATAATAAATTGAGACATCTATATGAGTTATTGTATTGAAATCTTAATGGCAATGACAGTCAATTGTAGTATCTTACAATGATTTCTATTGTGAGTGTGAAACCATTTAGATTGCATATGAAAGATGTGAAAAACTATTGTTTTTTTTGCAGAGGTATGAAAATTTCGCTTAGATCTTCGAACTTAATCATAGATTCATCATGTGACACCTACATTCCAATTTTCTTATCTCTACGACTTACCAATCCTTCAGTCAATTCGGACAAACAAACAAATCCTAGCGTTTTAATATACAAGATACATTTTTTTCATAACATATCTATATATGGAGTGCACTCACGCCAAAACATTTCCTTGGTATTCGATTTTTTAAATATGAATTTTTCATTATCTATACACGTGCACGCATGCTCCTCTCATCTTATGACGTTCCTCAAAAGTTAGTTCATCATCTCAGTTCTTGATTACTTAACCTCGGATGGCTTGGGGTATTTCCTATTTATAGTAAATACCCCAAATTTTTATATTTATAGTTCCCCATTGAAAATGGCTTAAACCGGAAATGACGCAACACATTCCTGTGGCAAGCGAGGGTTATCATAATATATATATATATATATATTATTAATAATTGATCTCAATCCTTGATTACTTTGCAGTTCTTCGCGGGAAGTCTTCTTGACGATGGCCGAACTCCAGTCTACATTCGTTTTAGCAAGATCACTCAATTAAATTCTCTTTTCCGCATTAACGTTCCTTACTTGAATAATGATATGCCTTGAACGTAAATGGTTTCCAATTTTGTAAAGAGTCATTATACGTAATGACGTCAAGCTAAACCTCATTTTTCAGAGATGAGAGGAAGTATTGATTCAATTAAATCCATTTGCTTCAGATTTCAAAGAACTTTCCATCGGTCCCTCCTATTAATACATTCTGGCATATTTATTTCGACGACTATACGATCCATGGAATAAGTTTAATGAAAGAATTGTCTCTACAAATGCATAACTATCTCCTGCTGTTAATAATTCGATTATCTTTTTTGTAATAGTATATACTTATTATATATATTCTTTAATCTCTCTAAATATATTTTGCTTTGCCAGATTTCTCACAGCTACCGAACTGTGTCACTTGAAATGAAGAAGCTGTGATGACACACTAAAATTGAGCAGTGGATGATCGATCTAGTTGTGTTCTCCTCGACTCGATCTTTCACTAATGTTTTTGTACAGAATTGAAGCTGCATTCCACAGTAACCGAACGCAAGAGAGAGAGAGAGAGAGAGAGCAGTTTTGACTCAGGTCAGTGTGTGATTATTCATCATTATTTAGATTCGCCTTCAAATATTTGAAGTCATACTTTCGTCGCATGATTTTCTAGTTTCGGGAGCATTTTTTTGTTGATGTAATCCTATATAAACAAACATATTAGCGTTTTCATTTATTAGAAATTTTAATTTTCAATTTGTTATACTCTACGAATACTTTACATTTTTTGATTTTCTATTTTTTGATCACTTTTTTTCAGGTATGTTGATTTCTTTTTATATGTTGATTTCTTTTTGAAAAGTAAACAATCCAAATCGGATTTAGCAAATATTGGCATTCAAATTTATAAATTTCAAATGTTTTCATTTTCTCACTTCTACAAATTTATTCATTCCATGCGATTTTCAGAGATCATATTTATTTTGATAATTTTCTTCATTTCCAAAGGAAAATACCGAAATAGCTTAATTAGTTTGGGCTAAACAGTTCCATACATTCCATTGTTCCAAAATGTGTTATTCATAAACAACCCTTTTGTTCTATATAATGCAATCAATGACTCAATTTCTATTTTATTCGCAATTCAATCTCTTTCAGTGATGATGCATCGTTCAATGACTGAGAATATCACTCCTAACATCCCTTCCGATGATTCGATGATTATCAGAGAGGGAAAACGGAAAAACTCGCGCGGGAAACACAATTCAATGGTGGTCGGATCTAACGAAGTATCTCGAATATTCCAATTGCCCGCTGCCGTTGCCAAGCAGAACTCGAGTGATATAATCCGTTACAAACACACGAAACGCGTCGGTTCCTACCTAATCGGGAAACTACTCGGCACCGGTTCGTTTGCCAAAGTCCGCGAAGGCATGCACATCCACACCGGTGAGAAGATCGCCATCAAAGCCGTGGATAAAAACCAAGCTAGAGAAGACTCGTACGTTTTTAAAAACCTCCGTCGCGAAGCCCGTATAATGCAGCTACTCTCCCACCCCAATATCATCAGACTGCTGGAAGTAGTCGAGACGGAGAACTCGTATTACATGGTGATGGAGCTAGTGAGCGGCGGAGACGTCATGCACCATATAATGAACAGCAAGAACTCATGTCTGGATGAGCCGATAGTGAAGAAGTACGTCAAGCAGATTATCACTGCCATCCAGTACATGCATGAAGCTGGGATAGTCCACAGGGACCTGAAAGTGGAGAATCTCCTCCTCGACGAGTACAGCAACATCAAGATAATAGACTTCGGCCTCTCCAACTTCATCCGCAACCCTGACAACCTAACCTCCAATATGGTGCAGACGCAGTGCGGCTCTCCGGCCTATGCAGCTCCAGAGTTGCTAGGACACAAGAACTACGGGAAGGAAGTGGACGTGTGGAGTATTGGAGTTAACATGTTCGCAATGCTAGCTGGTTCTCTCCCTTATACGGTGGAGCCGTATGATATAACCGCGCTTCACGCTAAGATCATAGACGGGCGAATAAACCACATCCCAGACCACATCACCAACTCCTGCAAAGACCTCCTAATGCGATTTCTAACACCTGACCCCAGTAAACGCATAACCCTCACAGAAGCAATCAACCATATTTGGTTCAAAGACGTCAGCCCTGAAGTATCGCTTGTGTCGTACCCCAGCTTCATAAAGCGAGAAGACATCGAGCTAGCCATCGTCTACCACATCACGGACAAGTTCATGGTGGATGAGACGGAGCTCCTAAGCGCACTCAGTGAGAACCGAGCCTGCAACGTCTCCTGCATCTACCATCTGCTGCACCTGAGACTCCTGCGGTACAACAAGTCACGTCCGGTCAACCCGAGCAAGCCGAGGATCAACCAGATCCACGATGCGAGGCCGTCCACTCAGGAGTCCGCAGCCCACAAGGCCAGGTCCCTCCCTGCCACTTCTCACCGCCGATCCCGCTCAGTCATCGAGACAGAGACCCATAAATCCACACCCTCGCCTCCCTCCTCCATCCCCAACGGGAACTCTTCTAAGGACAAGCGAGACAGCCAGTACTTCCCCCCGATCAACAGACACACCACAACGGAAGGATACACTCGCGCTTCTTCACACAAAAACGTGAAGAGCAGCGCGAGTTCATGCTCACGCACCCCTGGGTCCCACTCCAGTGGAAGTGAGGAGATAGAGGAGTACTTCCTCAACAACTGCTCGTACCAGATCCCAAAAGGCTCCACTTCCCCTTTCGTTAAAGAGGATACGCTTTTCCTGAGTAGCGACTCTCCGAATTCCGATCCCAGCTCGCTACCGGTGATTCGACAGAAGTCGGGACGGGCTGCATCCGGCCGCACGGATCACAGCTCCAGCTCCAGTTCGTCCAGCAGTCAGGAGGAACTCCTGCCGCCCGTCTTCCAAGTCGAGGTGCTGGCAGACAACACGGGCGCTACCATCATAAACGAGGTGAAGAAGATCCTAGGCGAAGTTGACATCCACATAGTGGAGCAGTCCCCCTTGCACATCATGTGCAAATGGAACAATGTGAATTTCAGTGTTCAGTTCGCGCACAAGACCAATTTGCCCATCCTCGAGTTCAGATGGATATCCGGCGACGGTCCAAGCAACTACTCCGACAAATTCCGCTACATTTTAGAACAGCTCCGCTTTTCCAACTTCGCTTTCTAAGAAAGGCTTGAATAGAGAAATTCTCCTTTCACTGGACAAAATTTAAGATTTTGTCCTTGTTCATTTTTATTTTCCAACTTAGTTTTCTACCTTACTGCTGTATACTGACTGTTGACTTGTTCATTATTAGGGTTTAATAGTATTTAATTAATCATTGTACTTCGAATTTATTATAAAACAACTAAATTCTAGTATTTTCACTCTGCTGATTCCTCGTATGTTGGGGTAGTCATCAAATTGTTAAATATCTAACAAGTGTTCTCAAACTTGTCGGTCTAATCATACAACTTTTGGAATATTTGATTAATAAAACATTGTTAACTCCGCACGTGCTTTGACTTTAGATCCTCGCCCAGTTTTTATCATGACTTCACACTACACAATATACTTGCTCTCTAAACCTGACAATGCAACATCAGGATAGACAGGAAGAAAACAAATCCGAACATGTTTATACATTTCAAAAGCGCTGTTCTTATTCCAATTTTGTTGGAAATACAAAAATGATCTCACATCCTCACATCAAATATTGGATGCAGTGAAACCTCGTACGATTACAATCTGCTCATAAGGCCATGTAAACAAAATTGTTTACCAACTCAGCTATTCCAGTCTCAATTCTAACACTCATCCTGACAATTTATCATTAATCTTATATCTCTCTATTAATCATACGGATTCATAGAGTTTTAGTTTATAATATTTTGTTTTGTAAAAAAAGGTGACGAAATAGTAGACTATCTATCAGTACGTTTCCGTTATTGGTGTTAAACTTAATTCTTAGTAATGGCAGCTCAGTGTCCAGAAGGAGAGCTCCCTATATGGACATGCGTCAATGAGATGTCGACCCCAGATCTTAGACTGGAAGACTTCTATAGCGCGCTAGAAGTATGGATAAGCAGGCCCCAAGTGGCCAGTCCTCGATTCCTAGGTGCTATCTCGATAAATATCGACACCCGTGAGGACATGGAGTTGCTACTGTCCCATTTCCCGCGAGAATGCACTGAGGCATTTGTGGATAGTGTTTGGGGGGTGTTGGAAGTTGTGTGCAGGAAATTATTGCCTAAGCAAAAGCACTTCTCACCTGTAGAGGAATTCGTTTTGTTTGGTAGGTATCCCATAAGTGTCTCTTTCTATCGCACTTTAATAATTCGAACAAACTTATTTCCCCTTTTGATACTTTAAATTATGATAATATCACTTTATCAGTCGCTTCCTTCCCAGGTAATTCAAAGCCTGGAATTGATTGGCGTAGAGTCAGTAGCTTGAATTACTTCTTCGTGGGTACAATAGCAAGATTACTTTTTGGAAAATATCCAATGATCTTTCTTTAAATGACAAATCGATTTTTGGCAAATATTTCAGTTACCTCAATTCTAAATTCGTCATCACACCCACAGTGTGGATCTGTCATTTCATTTTGAATGAAAATGTTCTAAAATTAAACATGATTATTTGTGTATTTATAATTGCATCAATCTTACTTCTGCGGTAACAACAACAACATTCATATTCTAACTTTAGCTACTATTATCTCACTAATATTTACACTCTCACCACCATGTAGATAAACAGCGTAATTCCGTGACTTTTTTGCCTCTTTCGACTGATATTCGCCATACGAAAGAGTTCCTCACTCATTCTTCCTATAAGCTACAATATTTGAGTAATCCAGAGCAAGATCCAAGGTAAAGTGTTAAATTCTTCAAATATTTGCTTATTTTGCTGACAATATTCCGCCTCCACGTGACTTTTAAAATATGGATTCTCTTCTCTTTATGCTTGATTACGGCATCAGATTACACCGATTTTTTCGTAAATAACCTATTTGGATAAGTAAACATCGTAGTGGAGGTGTTTTTTTGACACTCAGATGTTTCATAACATCGTTACACAACGATAGTTGGAATTATTCATTTTAACACTCACAACTCAGATCATGAATATTTAATAGCGAATAGTTCTGTAGCTTTGGGAGAGCCGTGACTTCTGAAATGTGCGTGCATTCAACGAATTCATCGCTTTTAACTGTAGAATGCTCAGCATTTAATTAATATGGATTCTCTTGCATAGAAAATGGCTGGGAGACATCCGCGATATCGGGAACACTGTGTCCCCTCTGGGAATTCTACGTTAAGCGCACACAAACTCACACAAACTCGAAGTAATATGACACAACTCACTGTTCAACCATGCTCAATATCTCATATTATATATCTGAGTTGATTATTCGAAAATAATGGAGTTGAGTCCTCAGGCGTCAAACCTTAAATTTTTAATTTAGTGAAATCATATAATGTCTACTGTTTCAATGAATACAGGTAGACTCTGAGACTGAGATGTAACACAATTGGTTCAGGCGCCCGTGCGTATTATTTACAGGAACGTCATTCGGGAGAATGGTTCGCATACTTGCCAACTGTCCCGCTTTTTCAGACATATTTTAAAAGTAATGTCCCGCGAAACGTTTCATAAAGTGGAATTGTCCCGCTTTTCAGTTTGTAGGATTAATACAGATATACTTATGTCCCGTTTTTTTCCTTGCAGAGGTTGGCATGCATGGGTTCTGTCGTATTTAGAGTTTAAGTGTATATTCATGTGAGTTATCGTCGAATACTATTATAGTTTCGCGACTCTCTTCTATTTCTAACAGTTAGCTTGCCTCAAACAGTTCAATACGTTATCTGCCATTTATCTGTTGTAATATGTCTAGAAGGTTATTATCTACAAAGACTTTATTATAGATTTGCATTCCTAGGATTGTTCTCTGTTGCCTGACACAAGACTTCATTGTCCAATCGGACAAAGCTTTGAATTCTCCAAAGCATTCCATTCAGTTGTCCAATCATTTGCTTCCTACTGTTAATTGGCTGTCTGACACGCTCTTACGTAAAATTGTGAGTACACTCCTACCCATAGGCGCCAAGTTTTGGAAAATAAAATAAAACCTGGGGGGGGCCAAGAGCGAGCGACGGTAAGGGGCTTGGGAGCTTGCCCCCCAGAAATGTTTTTGAATCTTAGACGCTCAATTATCGATATACAGCTATTGTTGTTACCTAGGGAAAAGAAAATCTCGGAATATAGTGGAATAAAAATGTAATTGGGATATATATCTACACTCAATTAACATAATTTGGGGTTTAGTTGTAACCTATAAGTTTGTGTGAAGTCCTGCCATTCCACAGCTTCCTCCACTGCTCCACTGCTCGGCACCAGGGGCCCCCCAGGTACCCACACTTGGCGCCTATGCTCCTACTCCCTATCACATTCCATTATAAGATGTGTGTTGTTGTGTGTTGTAGGTGAGGTGGGGCGAGGAGGCGATTGGTTCCGATGGGACCGCCGCTGTCCCAACCTTACAGCTGATTGGCCTAGAAGAGTACTCACAGGTGTACTTGAGACTCAAGGAGAAGTATTCCCAGGAGTTCATTAAGGTAGATAGGAATGCACTATTCATTCAATACGATGGCACATTATTAACGTCCCATGTGTAGATATGGCCGGAGTCCACTGATCCAATCAAGTTCGTGTGTGAGGACATTGGGATTGCCTCGTATCTGATTGTACTCTGGCAAGCAGAAAGAAGGAACAAAGGACGAAAAAATCTTCAATCCTTCCTAGACTTAGGATGTGGCAATGGTCTTCTCACGCACCTGCTCAATCAGGAAGGGGTGAGATCTTGTTTTATACTTTTTATTAACTAGTTAACTAATAACATTAGATCCTAGTTAATCAGGGTTGGCAGGTTTTGACCACTTGGACAAAACCTAGTGGTTTTAACCAGGTTAAAACCGTCCTGTCCAAAACCTCTTGGGTGGACAAAACTGGACAAAACCTCAAAATTTAATTTAATTCATAAATTCACAGTTATATCGAAGTTTTGTCCAAGTTTTGTCCAGGTTTTGTCCAAGTGTTGTTCGTGGCTTCCATGATAAATCGAATACAAAATATAGTTATAGTAATAAACAGGAGTTAGCAAGAAAATCCATTCATTGTCCTCACTCTCTTTCCATCTTAAACTGTTTCGTACCCACTGCAATGATTTACAGTTTCCATTAGGTTTTGTCCAGTTTTGTCCGGTTTTAACCGGTTAAAACCAGGTTTTGTCCACTGCCCTGTCCAAAACCTGTTTTGGACGGACAAAACCCAACCCTGTAGTTAATAGTTAAGCAATAAAACTATTCGTTTAACCCTCGAGATCCTCTTCCACCTCCATCCGGTTGAAAACCTCTGATCTAAACCTTCTAATTACCCCCGTGATAGCTATGTGTCATGTATATTGATTATTGTGTCTAGGAAACTAATAAATTCCTCTTGATAAGATTACTTCATGGATATGATATCTAATGGAATTTTAATTTTAGAAAGTTCTATTTATTCATTAGCTTAGCTAGTCATCCCTAATTTTTCAGAATATTTCACTTAGATTATTCTTATAACTATGAATCGCTTCCATACAATAGAACTCGGATAAGAAAAAGTACATGCGTACTATCGTAGTACTTACTAACCGAGTTGATATTACTTACCTATTAGGAATCTATATACAGTCAGGTTCGCTTATTGTGAGCCACCAGGGGACCAAAATCCAGAATAGAGATACTTCATATTACGCGAACTTGATTCAATACAAATCCTATCTAAAAATGAAATTGGGACCAGGAGGTTAGTTCATAATAAACGAATGTTCATAATAAGCGACCCTGACTGTATTGGTTCAGAGAAACGAGTACGTACTAATAGCCGAGTTCTACTGTATATTAAATAGGACAGGATATATTCCAATACGTTTTCTTGGGTGTGTTATAACAAAATTGCAATTAGGGATGCAAGGAGTAAATTACGTTTCTAATTTCGATCTTAGTACCCTGGGAAAGGTGTTGATATGAGAAAACGGAAAATCTGGTCACTTTATGGAAACTGCACAAACCTTGAGGTGAGTCAGATTATTTATTGTATGAATCTAAAATATAAGATTCTTCGATCTCAGTTATCTAGATGTAATTATTAATTTACTTCTAGCAAAGTACTTTCATTCCATCTGAGAATGCAGTGTTTAGCTCGGAGTTCGATTGGATCATTGGAAACCACTCAGATGAACTCACACCATGGATACCCTACATCTCTTCAAGGTACATTATTCTGAACATTTCGGTCTTATTACTCAATACTCCATTCATGCACTAAATTTCGCCTGACCATCTTAATGAGTACAAACACGCCTGGATGTATAAAACGGTTGATTGTTTTCTTCTAACTCCCTTTTTTATCTACGGCGAATCATTAATTCAGGACTAGAAAAGAAAAATTAGGCCCATGATAAAAATAATTCGAAATTTAGACACCTAAAAACCAATGTAAAAGGTGAAAGCTATTTTCTAGCATATTTTTGGCATTTGTTTACATTATGTACCTAATGTAAACAAAGTAAACAAATTATTCATCATATATATACCAAAATATGATATTCGAACTCGATACCCCAAACAACCCCATGTCAACCATTGGAAGCTAGTCCATAGCCTATTTTTGAAATTTGTTTACCTTATGTGTCTATTGTGAACAAAAGTAAACAAATAATTTATCATATAGCTTCGAAAATATGATAATTATATAATAATTATATAATTATTATATAATTATTATATAATTATTATATAATTATTATATAATTATTATATAATTATTATATAATTATTATATAATTATTATATAATTATTATTTAATTATTATTTAATTATTATAACAAGCGCGCTTCGCTTGCTTGCGCTGCGCGGCTTGCGGACACACAGTGTCCGCAGAGTTACCCATTGGGCGCTTGTGGATATTAGAGAAACAATACTTCGCTTCCTTGTCTCTACTAAATATGCTGAATTATCATTTGTCTGCAGTTACTTTAAGGTTCGTGTTTCCTTCCAGAACTAACTCAAAAAAGTTTTCATTATTTTCTCCTGAAAATTTTTGTGTAAACTGTTCTCGATGAGTTAAATGCAACCAAATGGAACTAACGGGATCGGTTAAAAATTGATGGACTTTTACAGAATGCATTTTTAAAAACGAAGATACAATTTGACCGACTAGGTGTCACGTCCTAAGGTTCAGGACACTGTTTGTGATGCAGCACACCTCACTCATTCCTCTCTAAATTAATATGTTTTAGGTCTTCTTATGAAACAAACTATTTCATCATTCCGTGTTGCGCATACGACTTCTACTCAAAGGTACTTTACTCTGTTATTTTGTATACCCAGGCTCCTACCATGCAACCGTGGGATTATTTATCAGTAAAATTATCGTTTTAATAGTTTAGCAAGAGAGAAGGGAATCTGAGCGTTTACAGGAGTTATTTGGAATATGTGAGAGAGATCGGAGAGACTTGTGGATTCGAAGTAGAGCAGGATATCCTCAGAATTCCATCCACTAAAAAGGTGTCAAGAAATTGTGTCCTTGATTGTTCGAATACCTCCTATGTTATTGAAAGTTAGATTGGAGTCAGAGAGAACTTTAACTTGAGGAAATATTTTTGAAATCTGACTACGTATTTGTCTGTTTGGGTAGTACGTATCATCAGGACCAGAAGGGGGAGGAGCTTATTTATCAGGAACCATGCTCCCCATTACTAGCCGCCTTACCATACTCCATTAACACGATATTCATCCAATTAATCGAGCATCTAAATTCTCTGACACTTTTTAGTGAATTTATATTTGCTCCATAAAGTATGTTTATACGCTGGGTATCTGTATGAGATATTTGAGATATTTTTAGGTTTGCCAAATTGGAAGAACGAGAACTTATCCCAAAGAGGAATCTGAAAGAGTTAGCAAGAGAGGATTGAAGTTCTTACAGGGCCGTCCTGACTCAGATGCACCCCCTGTTCCTCCTAAGCGGTCTAAACTTGAAGCAGAAGGGGATGGAACGGAGGCGGTCTTCACACCTAGGGAGATCACACAGTCAGTTAGGAACTGTACGAGGAAACCAAGGAGTCTACAGACGGAAGTAGTTAACACCGTCGCGAAAACTTTGATTGGGAAATCAGATTCTGATGGAGACGACTGGAATAGAGGAGGTAGGCGTGTCAATCTGAAATACTGTCGACTCCGCTTAATAGGGTCACTGTTTAATCGGGTCAACCGCTTAATTGGGCCACTTTTGGCAGGACCGGAATAGCTCTCACACATGGAAGCTAATGCGGAATATTTTCGGTTAATAGAGTTCTCCGCTTAATCGGGGCAAAATGTCCTCTGACCGATGTGACCCTATTAAGTGGAGTCGACTGTACTGTCTTTCCGGAGCACAAAAATGTAAAGCCCCGTATCGGTTGAAAAAAAGTCGCATTTGGAAGAGATTAACGATTTCCAATTCATCCCTAATCACTAAGAGCACTCATAAATACAACTAGGCATAACAAATGGTTTACTAACTATAAAATGTTCGCATCGTATCTAACCCCCGGCGCTTACTCAGAGAAAGACGGTAATCAGAAATGTTAGTATGTTTATATTGAGAGCTATTTTAAGATTATATGTTACTAATTTTAGTGTCTTAGGAGAGCTGAGTATTAGGAATGCTGTCGAATTATTTCCGAAAGACAAACTGCTTCAGCTGAAGAGCGAGCACGGAGGACTGCAGACTTTACTTAAGAACCACCATCAGATATTCTCAGGTGGGAATTCACCCTTCAATGACCTGGGGTCCATTCTATTTATAGCTTGGATCCCACATTTCTATGGCTTCCCCGCCCAAACTTAACCGGAAATGAGTCGGTGGCATTGTTAATCACCCAAACACACACTTTATTTTTCCTCCCTAACCCAATTTGTTTACGATGTGCGATACTAGCTAGCTATTCTAAACAATTTAGATGTTATTCCATTCATGGCTGATTTGTTCGCATTCCAAACTTCTGATGCGGCCAATCTATCCAATGAGATCCTCGTTACGTTACCATGGAGTGGATGGGAGTGCCTGTCTATGGGAAGGTGTTATTAAACGGTTAGAAGATGCCATTTCCAACCAAAAAGTGGCGAAAAAAACATTTCGTTATTCGTATGAGTTGAAACGAATTTCACAGGTGTCAGCTTACCTTTCAAAGCGAATGTTGCAGACCAAATCGAATAGTAAAAAGGAAGTGTTTCCTGTCTACAAAGAGCATTACTTCTACTGTGTCATTGATGCACTCGTGAGTCTCGGAAAGTTGAACACAGCCTGGGACTTGGTTGTTTCCTGTCAACGGGAAGATATTAAGCTATGCACTGATGCCATCAACTGCTTGCTCTGGGGATTGATCGAGCCAAGCAAAGGGAAGAAAACGGACACTTATCTGAAGTTGTGGGAATTTGCGAAGAGGAATGATAGTCTAACTTTTGATGGGTTCGCAAGTAAAGTTTTCTATCACTCCAAGCATTCAGAACTTGACAACGTTAGACACACCTTGGAATTCATGCGTAAGTCAGGATTGGAGCCGAGTCAGCTGGTAAAAGGGAGCAAACTCACGGACACACAAGTTGCAGTGATTACTCGAACCCTAGCCAAAGTAGAGCCCGAGTTGAAACACACATCTATCCCGCAGGAATTCATTGTTCCTGACCTCTTGAAAAATTTGTATCGCGGCGCGAACGTAGGAGTGAAGAGAGGAGTGGAGTGCATCAGCGAGATAATGTCTCCTCAAGACCTCACACAGCGGTTGAGAGAACAGTTGGAGATGGAAAGGGTTGGGTACTTGGATATTCCTTCCGTCGTGTCGAGGAAAAAGAAACCGAAAACTCTGGCAGCGCAGCTCATGCAGGAAACCAAGTACGACCAATTCCAGGATACACTCAAGGTCTGGACTGGCGAAATATCTAAAGCGATCTGCGAGAGGCAGAATGAACTGATCCGCGAATTAGACCTCCCACGTGGCGGAAGCGGACACACTGGACCTGTCCCACCGAATAGGAACATGTTCCTCTGCCTGCTTCCCGCCCAGGTCCTGGCAGAGATCCTCATTCACAACGTCGCAGTCCCGATTCTCTCTCGTGGTGGGTACGGCGTGTACGTGTACTCATTGGCCCAGGACATAGGCCTAGCCGCATGGACGCACTACGTCACCAAGAAGAAAGATTCCACTCACTTGCACTCACGTCTCGTCGAGGTGTACTCCGAGTATGTGAAGCTGTTCACTGACCCGTCACTAGCCGCGAAGTACTCCCCGCGGGAGTATTGGAACGGTTTGATGAAACGACACCTCAACTCACTCGATCTTCCGTACCCCAGATGGACGCGCATGGTTACAGATCCTTTCAGTTTCTATCTGCTCTACTTGCTCGTAAACAAACTGAGCATGCCTGCTACCAACCCCGCGAACCAGGTCTCCAAGGAGAAACCGTTTTTCTACGCTCCCCCTGCTCCCCATTCCGACAAGAAGGGCGTACCCAGTATGATTGTCCCTAACAAGGACCTGCAAAGGTTCTACTCAGTCATAAACTCGAATCGGCCTGAGAACATTCGGTTGTCCACTGGCGTCTTCCCGTTGCTAGTTCCTCCGAAGCCTTGGTGCACTCCGAATGACGGAGGATTGTTGATATCGCCGACATCTCTCGTTATTAACAACGAGGACACGAAGTTACACGAAATCTCGCTCAAGAACGAGAAGTTGATGGGAGTGTATGATGCTCTGAACATTCTAGGAAACTGTCCTTGGAAGATTAACCAACCGATCTTAGACCTTGTGATCGAGGTGTTCACTAAGGGAGGATCTGACCGCCTGGGGGTAGCTGCGGAAAAAATCAAACCACAAGTGGCTCCAGAATGGGACCCGGGTCTGACACCTTCGGAGTACCGAAAGAAGAGACTGTCCCACAGACAGGAGATAAAGGGGAGCATGGAGGCCTACTCCCTGTACGCGTACACGCTGTATCGCCTCTCTGTGGCCAACCTCATCAGAGACAAGGTATTCTGGATGCCGCACTTTCTAGATTTCCGAGGCCGCGCCTACGCCTTCTCTTCCACCGTCTCCCACATGGGCGATGACCCCCAAAGGGGGATCTTGAAATTCGCGATTGGGAAACCCCTGGGTCCACGGGGCCTAGACTGGCTGAAGATTCACGTGATCAACTTGACAGGCTTGTACAAGAGATCTCCCATCCACGCGCGTTTATCAGCTGCCGACACTCTGATGGATGAGATTCTCGATTCGGCAGACCGGCCGGCGGATGGGCGGGGTTGGTGGAAAGAGGCGGATGAACCCTGGCAGGCATTGGCGACTTGCAAAGAGATTAGACAAGCGCTGGATTCTAGAGATCCTGAGAAATTTGTTTCACACATTCCAATTCACCAAGACGGTAGTTGTAACGGGTTGCAGCATTATGCGGCACTAGGAAGGGACGCTGAAGGTGCGGCGAACGTGAACCTAGCCCCTGCTGCCTTCCCAGCTGACGTCTACTCGGAGGTCGCAACGCATGTTGAAAAGTTTCGTGCAAAAGACGCTGAGAATAATGTGAAAAACGCGGAAATGCTCGAAGGCCTTATTACGCGTCGAGTCGTGAAGCAATCAGTGATGACGGAGGTCTATGGAGTGACGTTTGTCGGCGCGAGAGAACAAGTAGAAACACAGCTCGCTGAGACCACGGATTGGTCGAAGGAAGAACTGTTTAAAGTTAGCAGCTACGTCGTGAAACTGATGTTCAAAGCAATGCGGGAAATGTTCGAAAATGCTAAGAGCATTCAAGGTTGGCTGACCAAATGCGCTACACTAATTTCTAAGCATGAGCCAATCGAGTGGGAGACTCCATTAGGCTTACTCTGCATCCAGCCTTACCACAAGGTGGTGTCGAGTAGAATCACCACTGAATTGCAGAAGAATATCAGGATTAACCAAAATTCTGAACTGACTAGTAAGCCTGATGTGATGAAACAACGAAACGGTTTTCCTCCCAATTTCGTTCACTCCCTAGACTCGTGTCATATGATGCTGACCTCCCTCAATTGCCATAAAGAAGGTGTGACATTCGTTGCCATTCACGACTGCTACTGGACCCATGCGGCCACTGTCGAGGAGATGGGAGCCATTCTAAGGGAGCAGTTCATTCTACTTCATTCTGAACCCATCCTAAAGAACTTGTCGAAACATTTAGTGGAAGTTTTCGGACACAAACTTAAAGATGCTGATTTGGAACATTTGAAAGACATCCCGGTTAAAGGAACATTTGATATTAACGAAGTTTTAAAGTCGCAATATTTCTTTAGTTAATTGTGGATGCCGGAGAATCATTTTCTAATAAATATTTTTCACTTAATACGTATTTGATATACTGGCAAGGGAAACGTAGTGAATCTATTTATAGTATCAATTTGAACAAACACGTCTTTAATTTCTGATTCGTTTAGTGTATAGCGGTGTTGTGAGACTCCGAGATTGGCGGTTGGAAGGTGCCTCCCCTCTCACGGCTGCGAAAACTGACACTTTTAAGACGCAACTTTGTTGGTTCTTCTCAAACCACCCACGAGGTTGTCCTCTCCCTGCCACCTCCTGTTCATACGCACACGGAGACCTGGATCTCAGAAAGAGAGAAAAAATTTCTTCTCGTGTTTAATCGATTAAATTTGTTGTTTTGTGTGTGTATGTGTGTAAACAAATTAATGAAAACAAAACAACAATTAAGTTTAATCACGATACGCCTGCTCATAACTAATTACCAGCAAAATGACAGCCAAAATTATTCAAACCGTAGATTATCCGATGAAACGATTAAAAACTCTCTTTAGTACAATTTGTTGTTTATTGATCTTACACGTATTGCAAACAAGTACAGATCAAATATTTGCTACATCCACGATGTGATATTTGGAACCTATTCTATATAAAAATGTGACTGCAAAGTCAAAAACGGATAGGAATTATAAAGTTTTTCAAGTAGAGCCTTTTCTTACAGTCTTTTCTTGATTTATGGGTAGAAAAATTCTAAATCTATAATAATTTCCATCGTTTTTCTTACTGTTTGAACCTGCAAAGAAATAGTAATGAAAAACCTTTTACCTGTATGGCGTATTGATTGGGGAAGACGAGACGATGATTGATGGGCCTATGTTATAGAGACTATGTTATAGAGATTGTGTTGTAAAGGGTTTTATTCGGTCTAAACTGACCCTTTGGCCGAGAGACGCTCGGATTCTTCTCCTGCGTCCAGCGATACCAGGGTTACATCCAGCACTGCTGCACTCAATCAGCGGTCAGCTGTAAGGAGATGTACAGTTGAACTGGTAGACCGTGTAAATGCTCCATCAATCCACCACTTAATTAATACCCGTCGTTGCCTGGGAATTTTGCTGCGTCATTTCCGGTTTAAGCTATTTTTAGTAGGGAAGCCATTCAAGTTTGAGGTAGTTACTATAAATAGAAAAATCGCTAATTAGGTTATTAATTAGGACAAATCTGTCCATTTTATCGAATTGCACATGTAAGTACTAATCCATTGTGCTATTTCCATGCTAGCTGCTATATAGCATCACACACACTGACCTCATACAACACAGATATTGGTTCAAGTATTCGATTAGGCTCAAGTTTCATTACTACAACTCAAACTACAATTTTCATATTTTTCAGTTATATTCTGGCCGTTCCTTCCAGATTTTACTCTGCCTAAAGGTGAGCTATCATTAATAGTTTATTTGCATTTAATTATCATAGAAATGAGTAGTCTATTCGATTAATTCTTTTTACTGTATTTCCCATGCCTGAGCGATAGATTCTTATGACCAAATCGAGAAAGAGAATTTCAGAAAACTCAATTGTGTGATCAGAAAAGCTAATTTTAGTACGGAATGAGTAAAGTGGGAGAAGACTGCTACTTCTTTATCAAGGCATCATGTCGTAATGGAGATAATTGTGCATTTCGACATTGCAAAGAGGCTATTCTAACCCAGGACACCTGCAAGGAGTGGATGTCTGGACAATGCCACACCTTGCTTTGCCCGAAACGGCACCCTCAACTCTCCACTACCCCGATTTGCAAATTCGAGAACTCGCCCACTGGCTGTCTAAATCGGAACTGTACCTTCCGTCATGTCAAGTCAAGGGAGCCAACCCAACTACCCACCGCCTTGGTGGAGGTTCTGAAGAAGTCCGCTCCTTCTAGCAAAGACGTGTATACTAATGGCACTCAGGGTGCACCCATTGCGCAGACGTATCTCAAGAAACGTACACACACTGCACCTCATCCTCAACCAAACACCCTCACTAGGAATGTGTCTCCAGTCACTCACGCACTTTCATTCTCTCCCAAGCCAGACACGAAACCCGTCAGCCCTCCCCCACGACCCACCAATAGAACTACAACCTTCTACAAACCGAAACCGGAAATGGAACCTGCCCCCATTCCGATTGTCACTCTTCGCTCAGAGAATCCCCGCTCAGAAAATCTCCGCTCAGAGAATGACGGATCTTCTCACCATGCGAGCTCTACCGCCATGAGTAACCTGAAAGTTCTCACTACTCACTCCGACATTGGATTCTATGACCGACGGAACAACTCTTTGCGTTCGCTGGAGACTAATTTTGCCAAGAAAAAGACCAATGACGATCCTCTGAAGTCTCCTCCCTCTCCAATCACATTCCACGATAAACCGAAGCGCTCCCCAATCACATTCAACTCGGATCCCAAGGCTACACAGCACACCACCGTAGTTACAGTAATGGATAATAGCAATGCAATGAGTGTAGACACTCACAAGAAACGACCACACACACTGATAAGACAGAACTCTAACTCCAACGGATCCTCCCAACCAATCAACTCCCCTCTAGGAGAGTCGGCCAAGCCTCCAGTTAAACGTGTCAAAATCCGCGTGCGTAGAAGCAGCTCTCTCTTGCAGCAAACTCCAGAAGAGAGAACCAATGAACTCCACACAGCCACTTCAACCACTCCTCCCATTCTGTCACCTCTCGATTCCGGCGCTTTTCCCAGCTACTCGAGCGACGACTTCAGAATAGAAGACCAAATCGAAGATTTAATTAACGCAAACTTCAGCCCTAAACATGGCCAGACAGAAGAACCCGACGAATTCGATGAAATGCACGAAATCCAGGATACCGACGATATCTTCCTCGAGTTCGAGAATTTGATTAGTTAAATGTTTCTGCTAATTAGAGTTACTTACGCACTGAATAGTCAGCTGATGACTCTATTAATCTCTGTTCTATGCTCTAAGATCTGTTGATAAATGTAATAGTATTAAAGCACGACAAATCTATTCCGGTTCTATTCGTTGATAAGGAGCTTGACGTCTTAATAGTGAGAAAGTCTTAACAAGTATTAAACCGCACTGTTTTATGTCAAATACCAACGAAATCGCGTGTAAAAATGCTTAATTGAGTATACACATGTACTAACTCAAATCTGGAATAAAATGAACAGGTTTTGTACTGGAAATTAATGATAACAAGCGCGCTTACGTAGCGCGGCTAGCGAACTCTCTGTGTCCGCTGAGTCCCTGGGAATGTCAACAAATTCAGAATCGATCGATTCGAAATGCAATATTAGGAAAAACAGAGGTCAACATTTGAAAGCTAGTTTCAATATGTATTCACATTCTCTGTTCACGTATCTGTACTGGGCTGGACCAATGGCTATAATACTACAAGCATTACCTCACCGTACTTCCCATAAAGAAATATAAAACCTGTTTCTACACTAATACCATACTTTGGCATTATATAATCCATTATTATTTGGCGTCAGTGTGCTTGCCATTACATCAGTGGATATATGAAGGAGGAGCAGTTTACACTAGAGTATTAATCCTTAATCATTGACATTACATACCAACTAAAATATGTTATTTCATTACAGGTTTCTGATAACTGTCCATCCATGTGAAAGCACCAGTCGGACTCGTAGAGAACAGTGGACCATTAGAGAGGCTTATTTATACTATTTTCTCCCTAATTCTCCATTAATTGAGGACCACCACACGACAATTATAGAAAACTTACTGTGCTAGATTGATATACAGTCAGGGTCGCTTAATATGAACATTCGTTTATTATGAACTAACCTCCTGGTCCCAATTTCATTTTTTAGATAGGATTCGTATTGAAGTTGCTTAATATGAAGTATCTCTATTATGAACAGATTTTTTGGTACCCTGGTGGTTCACAATAAGCGACCCTGACTGTATTGGATATACTAATTAGGGCTAAAGACAGCTCTGAATGTGAAATCTTCGCAGATGGAGCATATTATCTCACTATTCCCATTTGTCTGTGACTTATACTATTGCTAGACATGTCCAGGAATTTGCCTAACGTAAAGATTTATAGTAATAACCCTTTCCTGAATCCCCCACGATCCAACACATTATCTTATTAGGATATATGGAACTGTTTAATCACCATTATTAATACTCCTAAATTAGAATACGAATATTAACCAGATTATAATTGGACACACGAGACAGCAAACTAGATTATATGTCATACCGGTATGAACAACACACTCACACATCTGTATTCTTAAATTCTTTGTTCCCCCCGCTTTCCGCTCCCTTCTCGGTACTCACTACTAGCCTGGCCGGGGAGTTTATGTCCGAAGGGAAAGACTTCACGGCTGTGCCGTCCTCTACCTTAGGATTGTCTTCAAGTTCCCGAGCCACTGTGTTCAGACGTAGATGATAGAAATAGGTGAATATCGCCGTCATTAGTCCTATGATGGTTCCTCCGATCAGATCTTGTGGGTGGTGATGGTAGTCGAAGAAACGAGTGATTGCCACCAACACTCCGGTGAGTGCGAACAGCAACGTGACCCCTGACCTGAGTCCCCTGGGGATGTATGGCTTCAGTTCGAAGAAGAACATCAGGTACACCATGTTGTAGACAATGAAGGAAGCATGTCCTGATGGGAACGATAGCCTCGCCTCTCTTATGCGGTCTGTGTCCTCTCCATTGCAAGTGAAGTTGGTGACGTAGTTAGGATTCCCGAATGCGTCTTTGCAGGCTATCTTCGTGAAATCGGGTTGACACACGTCCAGGAAATAAGGACGTAGCTCCCCCACAGCTAGCTTGACCGTCCCCGTCACTATCAGGGTGATGAATATCCCGATGAAGAATGCATACATCGTCAGCATTGTCTTCCAAACTCCGTATGGGATCTTGATCTCGCGACACACGCAGTGTAGTTTCACATGGAACGGAGTGGCGGGCATATGTGTCTGTATACGGAGGTGTCCGTACTTGTGGAGAGGGATGAAATGCTCCAGTAATGTGAGACCTATGAAGAAGGCTAGTGGGACCAATGCGAAGAAGATGAGTCCGACTGTCGGTATGGTGGAGGGGGTGTAAGGAAATCTGATATTTCTGTCGTCACAGAAGAAACCTAGCTCTCGTACTGGAAGTGGTGCGGCCTCCACGATTATCCCTGCGACCACGATGAGAAAGAAGAATGTAAGGTCCACTATGAAGTGGAATACTGAGTAGTATGTGGCTCTCCCAGTTTTGGTACCATGGTGGGACTCAAGGTTACCCGCATCGATATGCACAATTCCATCGCTATTCATCTTTACAGAACTAGAAGGAGAAAGTTCTTAGTAAGTAATACGCGAATAACAACCACTGTATCGACATTCTATCCGGACAGATCTTATCTCAGTTTGCAGAACTCTCTGTTATCAGACAAAATAGTTCATTTTAGTTATCGAACGTTTTTGACAGGTCCCAGTTCGTTCGGTTATTGCGGTTGCACAGATATGGTTAACTAACAATGGCATATAATCGTCAGTTCATTTAACCTCGCGGATTTGTGTAATAATATATATATATATGTAAATGTATAATTTGTACAGTACTGTCTAAAAAGTTTTCGCAATTTTAGTCTTCAAATAATACATTTAAAATGTTGCTCTACTGTCTGACTAATCTATTACGAAGTGGGATCGATATGATGACAGTTAACTGTATGTAAATGTCTGATAATGTGCTTGTAACGTACAGGTTTCTGCTCAGTCCAATTTATATTGATACCATTATTGGAATATATTCATGAATATAACATTTCAGAAGGTAACCCACTCAAGGTTTGGCCTATTATTCCATAACGTGTGCGTGTGTGAGATTATTCAAAGAGGATATTGAATTTCTACAATGGAATTAACTACGTATTCGAGTAGAAAACAAGAAGTTGGCTATTCAAATATATTCAATCTTAATTGAATGTTTGAAAATAGATTTCAGGGACAATAACATGGGTATTTTCTAGGTACCCATAGAGTCTATTATATATTCTTAAACTTATTATTAGCATTAGCAAACCTCAGCTCCTCAAAATGTCTGATAATGCACTTGAATTCCTGTACAGTAGATTACTCTATTATACTGATGATATATACCAATTCATTTCAATTCAAGAGCCCTATTTATATGAAACTTCCTACCTACCTCGCATAGTTAAGTGAGCCAGGATAGTTGATTGCTGAAGAGAGTTTCTCCCCCATTGAATTGTGGTAGTATGGAGGCCTAATGCAGTTTATCTTATTCCAGTGTCACACTATATATGCAGATAATTAGTGATAATGAATGGCACTTTTATGCAGTAATAATGCCTGAAGACTTCTAATTTTTCAACGCATGATGTTTGAAAAGTGATGTTAAATTCATTTTAGTAGAAATATTTATTTATCGGACCTCTAATTCTTAGGAATGCAAATTATTCTCAAAAGAAGCTAATTTGGATCTACCTCATTAAACACGCATTGCCATTCTCTGATTTCTCAGAATTATCATTTAGAAACCTCATCAATCCGTAATAATACTGATTGTGAATCAAACTTATTTTATCGCACATTATGTCATGCTTTGTATATATTCATTGTTTCCTGTGCAAATGCTTGCCTCAGCAATTGCATATAGAAACAGACTACTAAACAACCTTACACTAATGTTGTATCATTCTTGCAACATACATCTGACCATCAAATCATCAAATCTACCGCCACCAAATTGTAAATTATCCACGGAGTTATACATATGCATATCTCCCCGGAATTGACAAACGCTCCAAATGGACAGTTTCATGGACAATTCTATATCTCAATTGCTTCAAGTACATAGTGCATACGCTCCCCTACCAAATGTATTCGTATACACCAATATTCATTCAAATATACAGTCGACTCCGCTTAATAGGATAACTTCGGTCAGATGACATTTTACCCCGATTAAGCGGAGAACCCTATTAACTGAAAATATTTTGTATTAGCTTCTATGTGTGAGAGCTATTCCGGTCCTGCCAGAAGTGGCCCAATTAAGCGGTTGACCCGATTAAACAGTGACCCTATTAAGCGGAGTCGACTGTATTTATATTTCTAATCTATTTATGAAGTCAATAACATTTAGTAATTAATGCAAATATTCTCGTACGAATTTTCACACGAGAAGATAAACAAATTCCGAGCGAACTAACTACATTAATATAATATAAGTATTGTGTAGAATTTAAGTTTACAAAATGGATAATTACTCTTTAGTTTCCAGTGAGGCTATTGTTGATTCCAACTCTCCCCTCTCTGAGTACGACCACGCGAATACGTTCCTAATCCATCAGCTGATCCAGACGGACGTAGTCAGATCCTACTTGACAGACCGGAATAATGGGCTGATGGTGGGGGATAGTGTCGAAGTAGGAGCTTTGGTGTATGCACAACGAGACTGCATCGATCTATGTTTTGAAGTTATCGATTCTTTACAAAGACAGTTGCCCAAATTGGTTGCCACTACTGACGTTACAGAATCCACTATAATAGACCGATGGGCAGCAAAGATTGAAGGAGTTTGTCAATTTAAAGTTACTCGGAGAATTCCGACAGTTTACATCAAGCTAAGAATGGTATTAGACAATGAGAGAAGTGTCCGTGTGTCCAGAGAGCCACTTGAAAGGAAGCGTCCCGGGGGGTACAAGGGGGGCAGACGAGAGAGAAGAATCGGACTGGTATTAGATGACACTGCAAACCTGAGGATACCCAATAAGAAGTGAAAACCGCTGAGAGATATTATTGTCTGTTTAATTCACAGACGTTACAGGATTACATTTTGATTTCCATTCAATCTTATTCAGTCTTATTCAGGGTGAAACAATGTGGTCTACTCCATTACACTTTCAAATTGAATAGAGATACAAAACCCGACTATTTTTAATAGAGTTACTACAGTCAACTCCGCTTAATCGGGACAAGTCTCCAGGAACGGAATGGTTCCCATACATAGAAGCTAATACTAAATGTCATCGGTTAATTGGGAACTCCGGTTAATCGGGACAAAATATCCGGGACCAAAGTGTCCTGATTAAGCAGAGTCACCATTATGCTAATAAAGCAATGTTTACAGACTAGCGACAAAAAAATCTACTCCGACTCTCCAATTGTATCCGTGGTAAAGAGTATTAGCTCCTGGATAATATCTGCCACTAACCATTTCATGGCTACACATTTTCTTCAAAATATGGCCAGTTGGCTTATCGTGTACTACTTGGGCAATAAAATGATACGCAAGATGGATACTCCATATAATATAGGAGTTCATTAATACAATCAAAATGTAAACTCTGTTTGAGAAGGTTAACATTGATGAAAAGGAAGGTTTACTTTAAGATGATCTCATACTTTTAGAAAGTTAACAGTCTGGTTTATTTTTAGTAGCAATTGGATGTTTTCGCTCTTTCACGGACTTTGGAAGTATGCGTTTGAGAAGGACGAGTACTGCGTTCTAATTCTGGGACTCGAAAAGTCGGGAAAAACAACGTTTCTGGAGCAAACGCGAACTCAGTACTGTAAGAACTATACCGGCATTCCTCTCGATAAGATAATCCCGACGGTAGGCCTGAACTGCGAGAAGATAGCAGTCCACAAATACCGGTACCTCCTGTGGGACCTAGGAGGGCAGGAGGAGCTGCAAGCGCTGTGGGAGTCCTACATCCCCGACTGCCACGGACTCATTTGGTTGGTGGACGCGGCGGACCGTGACAAAATCCCTCAATCTCGCGTCGCGTTACAAAAGGTGTTAGCGCGTCCCGAACTCTCCCCCCTGCCCCTCCTGATCCTCGCCAACAAGCAGGACCTCCCTGGAGCGGCGCCAGCCAGCGAAGTAGCGGACCAGCTGCTGTGCGACCTGCCGGAATTAACCGGACTCCACGCCGCCCTGGGAATATCGGCCATTTCGGCGGACAAAATTCCCAAAGGATTCGATTGGCTGACGCGGGCGATCAGTGAGAACCCAATCAAACCCCCGCGCAACAGAGACAATGTTTGAAAGTTTTATCTCAGTGGTATATATTGCTTTAATAGATTACACAGCAAAGTTGTTAAAAATACAATTATTGACAAATTTATATTATCATTTTTATATTTTCATTCATTTGGACTTAGGGTAAGGTATCGTCATCATTGAGAGTTCGTAAGTTAGTTCTTAAATTAGCGAACACTGGTCTCACCATTTGTGTCATTGTTACTCAGCATACTTCAATTCTAGAACTCATAGTGATGTTAGCAAATTCAGGTGTGCTCTATGGTATAATGTTTATTGGGCAATCTGAAAATCATCATTTCTCGTGACATCATATTTAATTTATTTAGTCTGTTTAACCCAAACAGCCTAAGTAGTCGTTTCCTCCTTTTGGACAATAGCTTTGCCCGCGTAAATTAAATTCACATCAAATAGCATCAATTCATACTAATCTCCTATCAACCTAAGCTACAGAGCAGTTATTTGTCAAATTTGAACTTGTCAAACTCGAAATCAAAGTATGCCTCTGGGAACTCCTGCATCCAGATGACTCCATCTTCCCCGCCAGATGTGTACCCCTTACCACCTGGGTGGAATGCCAAGGTGTTGATTGGTCCGAAATGTCCCTTCACTCTGCCTATTTCCTGCTCGTAGACCACATGGAATATTCGAGCTTCGAATTTCCCTGTGTGAGCCATGGTCAGTGTCACATCTCTCGCCTCCTGTCCTCCACCTAGCAACCATGAAATATGTAGCATTAACTCAGTCAGCCAATCAGTTGTTAATCGAAGAAAACAATTGGCGAATTAGGCTTTCACCTAACAACCATGAAATACAGTGGAATGTCAGTTATCCGAACGTGATGAGTTAGGTTCGGATAAGTGAAAGGCTCGAAAAACTGGAGTTCAGATAAGTGACTCTCTACTTGTAAGTATCATTTATGTTGAACTGAGAATAATTTTGTAATGTGTTTGATTTACACAATTTCAAAAGCGACGAAATGAACCAGAAATGATTTGGTACGAATTTCTATGGAAACTTAATTTATTGAGATGGATTTATCGCACATGATGAGTGTGTCTTATCGGGAGTGGTTGAAATTTGGTGGTTTTAATGCTTTCAATGCTCTTGGCTCAAGAAGGGTCATTTCCAAATGTTATATGCCTACTTCCAACTAGTTTGGTTAACCGAGGGATTCAGTAACTGACGTTCACTAATGTAGCATTAAAGTGTCCACTCAAACAATTGGTGAATTTTACTTTTTCTAGTTTTTCATTTTTTCATTTTTACGTTTTTCTCATAAGTAATATATTTGAGTATGTTGGTGTCCTACCTAAGATAACGTGGTTTCTTATGGAGGAGATTGTAGCGGCGTTTACGGGTCTGTCTGTGTTGAAGATCTTCACTTCTTCCAGTGTGTCCGCCGTGCATAGCTTGGCGGTGTAGTCTTTAGAGGCAGAGAGAATGAACAGTTTGTCGTGAGTCATTTTCAAGTCCGATACAGTCTTCTTGTGCACTCTCTCCTCCTTAATCATCTGTACTTTCTTGTCACCGCCTTGGGCCTGGTAGAACCTAATGCTCCCATCCTCGTGACCTAGTAACGTTAGTCTCTGAATTATTACTATCTTACATTCGGATAGCTTATTTTAACAATTTCTCATCCCAATTATCTCGTTATTTTCGATCCTTTAGGAAGGTTGCAACGAACTGAATTTCTTTTCCTTATAAGCGAGCTTTTACCCAATACATATACCGTATTCTCATCTCATTTTGACGTGTGTATTCCTATCTATCTATGCTTGCGGTTTTCAACATTTTTGTACTGTGGACCTCCTATAAAACTTCCGATATTCTGTGGACCCCCTCCTATTAACCGTAACACAAAATTTCGAATCCTGTGGACCCCCTGATATCTTCTGTGGACCACTAAGGGGTCCAGGTTGGGAACTATGCGATCCATATTTCACTGTTTATCATTTCGTTAATACATTGATGCTGTGGAAATAGTTAGTTATGTAGATAAGTTTTCACACCTGTAACAATGTTCTCATCGAAAGGTCCCCATGCTGCAGCTGTCACTTTGGTGTCCTGGGTGTTGATGTGTCCCAGATACTCGAATGCCCCTTCTTCCAGCTGTTTCATCGTGAGGATCGCCAACTCACCGCACTGCTTCCTCTGTGTGTCCGTCGTATAGAACACCATCTGTCCGTCCGAGGAGAACTCGCAGGTTCGAACTGATGTCGGGGTGTTCACTACAACCAGAGAGAGAGAGAGGGACCTGATCCATGTTAATCACACACACGGAATTATGTATTACGTCATTCAACCCTTACTATTAACTATTCAACATTTATGGTTTATCCATGGTCCAATCAATGTAAGGTGAATAGGCTCCAAGCCACGGCGAATAAACTTGGAGAATCAATTCCAATACCCATGTGTCCCATAGTAAGGAGTTCAAGGTGGAGTAAATACCTGTCTTTAGACATGTCCCTGTTTCACAGTCCCACAACTTGATCATGCTTCCTGCGGACGCCGTGATAAGTCGTGTGGTGTCGTGGTTCACATCTAAACAGGAGATGGCGGCTTTCTCGCCATCATAGGACCCCACACGCATCCCGTTGTCCGTGCGCCAGACCATGGCAGGGGGGGTTTTGGAAGCAGTGAAGAGCATATCTCCATCTCGGTTGTACTTCACTGAAGTTATGGGGCCTTCGTGAGAAATGAGCTTGAGTCTTCGCATCGTAGCCATTGTGATTATATCTAATTTTACTTTTTTCCGTATTAAATTTCATCAACTCAACGTGATGATAATCCAAGGGAACAGAACCTTAATTATTCTTCTACGTTGAACTAATCGTGTTGAGAATTAATTTACGAGAATAATGTCAACCTGATGTTATAGTCGCAAGACTCGTGTACTGATGAACCGTGACAAGACTGCAATAATAAGATTGGGTCTATAGATTTCTTTTGGAAATACCATTGCTTACGATGAGTTTCCATGATTGTATGACACTTCCAGATTTGTACAGAGTAGGATATATGGCTGGTCACGAAAAATTCCGTTTTGTGTCATAAAGCCTGGAGCTAAGACAAGTCATTTTATCTTGGAAATATGCTAATGAATAGCATTCTATATGCTAGTATATAGAATGAATGGCGGACACTTTGTCGCTAGGACACTTCGTCGCTCGGACATTCCGTCTCCGGAATTTTCGTGCCTGGAATTTTCGTCCCCTGAAATGTCCTATTCGCACCAACTGATTTCTCAATCAAAATGCCTCATTTTCACTCTTTTTTGCAAACATACTCCACCTCAAAAAGCCTCACTTTCCGTTCCTTACATATTAGTGCCCGTTTATTTTAGTCTCTAATGAGACAAAAGTTCAGGGACGAAAATTCCAGGGACGAAAGTTCCGGCGACCGAAATGTCCGAGCGACGAAGTGTCCGATGACCATATATAATGCTATGGCTAGTGCTATAAAATTAGAATATGCTATACTAAATAATTTGACAATGGCTTGAATGTAGCTGTTTCAGACCATATAATTACCTTTGTTTCATTTGTTATACTCTGCTCTAGGATTCTATATAATTTGAGGAGAGATAATATGACTTTATTTCACACATCAAAGATAGTTTTCTATTTATAGAATAGAACCCGGAAGAAAAGTACTTGATTCTCAGTGATTTCATGAATTCAGTTTTACCAACTAACAAAATACAAAACAGCCATTTATTCTCTTGAAACCCAAGTTGGAATTCATTCTTCTGTATCCATGGTCCTTTGAATAGGACATGCTACTCAGGATTATTTTGACTCTCAGAAGCAATCCAATTCTTGTTACAGATTTAATGTACACTTCCCATTTGCCACAATCGTGTGTAATGTCATGAATGTCTCCAGCCATTTTCTACGGCACTGAAGCCATACAAATACTGGGCAGTTTATATTATTAAATCTCTAGTCTCAGGATTCATATTCATTGGCTCAGTGAACTCAGTGGACTCAGTAAGGTAAGTTTTGTAATAGTTTATTTCATTTCAAGATCGTGAAATTAATATCCGTTATGAAGTTAAAAAACCGGTTGGAAACTCCGCTTATTATTAATCGGGACAAAATATCAGGGCTGAAAGTATCCCATTTAAGCGTCACTGTATTCCAAATGGTCACGCTCCTAGATTATCCCCCCCCCCCCCACCACAATTAGTCAATCCCTGATGGTATTTAGTTCCACGAGATTCTATACCTCGACTGAGACAAGGAACTCTCTCTGTGCCTACGAATTAGCGAGTGTGAGGTTGAAGCATGTAAGTAGAATCATTACGTAACTAATAATTATATATGTACAAGCATTATTGATTAAAAAATAAAAAGTGAATGTCAGGTGTATCGATCGATCACTCTTCGCTAAGGTCTTTCTAAGTGTTTGCTCGTAGGTCCCCTTGTGTTCTCCAGTTGCACCATAGCCCCCTCCTGGTTGATGGGCGGGGGGTAAGCCAGAGGGTAGAGTCCAGATCCCGGGAGTAGGAGGGAGGGGGGGTATGGGTGCTGTAGCGAGGACAATGGGTTCTGAAGTGGATTTCGTACCAGCAGACTCTGCTCTTGCTGCTTGGTGAGTGTGAGAGGTACCGCGGGGGGGTAGAGGAACTTCCCGGGTGGCGGAATGCCCTGTGGGGGTGTAAGGTATTGGCTCTGTAGCAGGAACTGTCCCATGGGGTGGAAGAGAGGGTTCCAGGAGATGACGCGGGGCTGCTGAACCAGCTCGGGATGGTACTGGGCGAACAATCTGAGAGCTTCCGCCTTACTCTCCTCCGACATTTCTTCCTTCCCGGGCGAGGAGACCGCCGTTCCGTTCGAGGCCTGAGAGTTGTCGGGTTTGAATCGCTTCTGCGTCTCTTTGGGCGGCGACTGTACGTTCCGCTTGTGCTCTCCGTCCTGGCTCTTGAGGCTGTTCAGACTCTGGTGGATCGCTTTCGGGAGCAGCGGTGGGGCGCCCGCCGGGTACCTGGTGGGGATGGGACGGATTGGGTCGGGTTTGCGCGGAGGAGGGAGTGTTAGGTGGTTCCACTTCTTCTTGGGTGGTCTGTCTGAGAGCGGGAGTTCGAGTTTCGAGATTATCTCACTCAGTGCGTCTTCCCGCGTGTCCACTCTTCGCGGCTCCAGCTCGCCGTAGCTCTCAAACTGAGCCGGCGCCTGTCCCGCCTCCGGACTGAACCGGTCCGCCCGGGCGTCCCGGTAGGCCCAGGCGTCCTGGAAGCGGGCCGGCGGGGCGGGGGACAGGTCGGTCAGGTCCGGACTCAGCTCGCTGGGGGAAGTGTCCTCGGACTGGAAGACCTCCGGCTCGTCTGCGCGCTCGCTCGGGTCGGGGAGGGAGGAGTTGTCCCCGTGAGCGGCGGGAGGCGCCTCTTCGATGACGTCATCCGCGTCCACGTCTATCACGAGGCGTCCGCCCTCCTGGTCCGAGTCGTAGTCGGAGAATTCCTGCGTGTCCGGTTTGTCGCTAGGGTCTGGCAGTGGCGCGTCCGTCTCAGTCACCACTTCGGCGCACACGATGACCGGCGTCTTGGCCTCGGCGGGGGTGCCGAGGGGGGAGAAGTTGCCCGTCCGGGACAGGGCCTGTTGGTCCATGGAGGTGTCGCTAGCCGACCGCTCCTGTGTGGCTCTGCCCCGCTCTGTGTCCACCTCCGCGGGGCGAAGCTGTGGGGTCCTTCGCTCCTGCCCTGAGCCCGAGGACAGCTTCCGATGGTTGGAGGGCTGAAGGAGAGCTGACGCAGAGTTCCGTCTGGGTTTCTTGGACCGGGATGGCTTCCCCAGACAGGATTCCCGCAGACCCTTCAGCAGCCGCGAGTGCAAGGCCGGGGAGATGTGCGTGAGGAGTGTGTGGGTGCTACCGTGTGCGGCGTGTGGGGTGGGAGGTAGACTGGTGAGTGGGGAGGAGAGAGAGGCGTAGGAGTGGTCCAGTAGGTGTGAAAGGGTGAGGGGAGTGTCCACTGGGGGGCGAGGGTGCAGAGGGGAGCTGGTGAGGTGTCTGGGGGGAGAGTCTGGATCTGAAAGTTCATCTGAAAAGTTCCTCGGAGGCAGCGGTTCTTCTGAATCGTTAGCTAATCTCTCCTGACGCTCCTTCGCCTGAAAAAGAAAAACTTTTATAAATCATTCGTTTTAAATCTACAAACTCGATTGCAAATATTTACTCACTTTCAGTCTGTTTCTCTCGTCGATTGCCTGTCGTAGTCTGTACTCTTCGATGGAACTGAAGTCGTTGAAGAAGGCTTTACACTGCAAGTGAGGCCTGCCCACAGCCTGTGCCACTTTGTTCCAGCCTTTGCCATACATCACTAAAGCCTTCCGCAGATTCTCCACTTCGTTAGGAGTCCAGTCTGGATCTATCGGAAGGATTCTATCATGGACGAGCGTAAGGAAATCATTCCTTCGTTTGTGATGATTTTTTGATGACTATATTCATATTACAATGACGCTGAGGTTGAATGGAAGTAACAACTCCACAATATGTATTACTGAGTAGACATACGTATGCATTAAATACTTGTAGTATCGAAACATAGCAATACTCTTGGAAACTTTTGGACCCCCCTTGACACAAGGGTGGATACTAACCCTCCACCTCACACATTCAAAGCTTATCTCATTTGGATAGTCTTTGTATCCTCGGTGGTTTAGTCTAAATATTAAAATCATTGTGTGTCGCGTTGTAAAGTTGTTAATTAACCGACACATTAATGTTGTTAGACTGATTGGTCCCACACAGAACTATATGCGGTTATTAACTATGATTATTCAATCTATTACTATTAACTTTTCCATGTTGTTATGTGGCCTAAATTGGAGCTAGTTTAGATGTGAAGTTTAATATTGGTGATCTCTATCTGTACATAGATTGTGTGAAGTGGCGCAATTTAATATTAATTTGCATCGATTTATTAACAATAAATGTTCAACAATCAACGCAAAAAATCCTGTGTTAACCTGGCCAAAATTAAAATGTGTTTTGCCTAGAATAATTAGGTTCAGAGTCCATCCATCCATCCTTGCCTAATATGGACAGTATCAGTGAGAAATGCACGGAGTTGAAGCAAGCATACGACACTTGTTTCAACAAATGGCTTCAAGAGAAGTTCTTGAAGGGAGACAAGGATCACGATGGTGCGTGCGGAGAGGTCTTTCAGAAGTATCAGGTGTGTCTGAGAGGGGCTATCAAGGAGGTGGGACTGAATATTGACGAACTGACGGAGGATCACTTAGGCACCGATAACGAGAAGAAGACCGATTCGAAGGACAGAAAGTATAAAAGCAAAGATGAGTAGACTGAATCGTAATCATTAAATGTTTAATTATAACTTAATGAATAAAATAGCACTAAATTCTTAAATTTATCCCTCAGTCATTGATATATTTTTGGAAAATCGTTACATTTTCTCCCCAAAATAAACCTTACTAATTTTAGCAGTTCCAAGTAAATGCTCTCTCCCGACTAGGCATATACAATTAGTATAAAGGTTTTGAGCGAATTAGGTAAATATTTCAAACTCAAACACTGCTGGAACTTAGAATGTCGGATCAAGTGGGACGAATTCGGACCTTTAAGAATAGCGGCAAGAAAGATGAAGATGAAAACCGTCGCAGGAGAAATGGGGTAAGGAGAATATTAGCATTAGCAATGTGGAGATGGTTTAAATACCTCTGTTGCTAGGTTAATGTGGAGCTGCGAAAAGCACGGAAAGAAGACCAACTCTTAAAGAGGAGACAGATACGAGATGAAATATCGGATATTGAGCTTTCCGGGGGTCCACTGCCTCCTGTCAGCTTCAACCCTTCTGAGATCCTGTCCAAGCTCCAGAGCCAGGACAGAGAAACTCAGTTCTTAGCGGTGCAGAGCGTCCGTCGCGTTCTCTCCAAGGAACGACAGCCCCCGATCGAGATGGTGATCAACGCAGGGATCGTGCCGCACCTGATGAAGTACCTCCAGCTGGCCCAAGAGCCCAAAATCCAATTCGAGGCTGCGTGGGCGCTCACCAACATAGCTAGCGGGACTTCGGAACAGACGCGTGTCATCGTGGAATCGGGCGGCGTTCCTCTCTTCATCAAACTACTCTCCAGCCCCCTGACCAACATATGCGAACAGGCCGTGTGGGCCCTCGGAAATATTTGTGGTAAGTCGAGTGCAAGCAAAAGTTTAATACATTCGCTCTATTCAAACTTTTTAGATCATAGAACACGTTACTAATAATAGAATTTGCTACTAATAATAGAATGCTGTGATATTATTAGGCGATGGTCCTGAGTGTCGGAACCTGACGATTAAATACGGCATCATTCCACCTCTCTTGGCGCTAGCCAATCAGAACACTAACATCACCTTCGTACGAAACATTACCTGGGTCCTGTCCAACCTTTGTCGAAACAAGAACCCTTCCACCCCGATAGACGCAGTGAAACAGCTGCTACCAGTGTAAGTTGGCTTAAGATCAAAGTTTCTGCTAATTTATGAATGTAACCATGTATGAGTTCACTATTTATGAATGTGGCAATGTACGAGTTCACTATTATCAAGCGCTTTATGGCCCAAAATTACTATGCGAGGTTACTCTTACTCTTTCGCAATCGATTTAGGAGAATATATATATATAAATATGTCTTAGCTAACTTGTGCATGTGACCAATGAACAATGATGGTATATGATTAGGCTTATCGAGCTGGTGTACCATGAGGATAAGGAAGTCGTGACGGACGCTTGCTGGGGGCTGAGCTACATTACAGACGGAACGGAAGATCGGATCCAACTGGTGATTGACTACAGGGACAAGCTGTTCTCTCGGCTGGACACACTTCTGAAATGCAGCGTGGTGAGTGTGGTTACCCCGGCGCTCAGGACGATAGGGAATATCGTGACAGGAGACGACGAGCAGACTCAGAAAGTGATTGAGTCTGGCCTGCTTAAGAACTTCACTTCACTGATGCAGCATCCTAAAATGAGCATTCAGAAGGAAGCAGCATGGACCGTGTCTAACATCACCGCAGGTAAACCTCTCGAAATCTAGCACTCCTCAGAATTGGCGGTCATTTTTGGGTATTTATGAATACAATAGAAGCTCGCAAACCTTGTACTTTTAAAACTAATTCTCTCTGACTGTATATCCATGGCAACTGGTTATGATCTAACATTAATTTGGTGGCTTACTTTGAGTGAGGGAGTACATCAAATGAAGAGGTTAAACTCGTTATTAGATAATGGTTCAAACACTGAAACATCTGTGAGAGAAGTAATACCACTCAATGGTTTCCACTATTCTATGTCATAATTGCATAGACATTAACAAAAAGGATTGATACGAATACATAAGGTCATCGACATTATTGAATTGTCAGTGGTTTTCTGAAAATAATATTCTAATGTAGTCAGCGACTAAAAGTTAAAGAAGAGTTTCAATTTTTGAAAATCTAAATTCTATGAGCAAATATTAATTAAAAATAATCATTGACCTAACAGATGTGTATATACAGTCGACTCTGTTTAATCGGGCCACTTTTGGCAGGACCGGAATAGCTCTCACACATATAAGCTACTACAAAATGTTTTCGGTTAATAGGGTTCTCCGCTTAATCGGGGCAAAATGTCCTCTGACCGATGTGACCCAATTAAGCGGAGTCGACTGTATTTTATTTTTTACGGATTCTTGCCATACAAGGTCTCGTTTCACAAATACAAGCAGTCATCGACGAAGGAATCATCCCCTTGATAATAAAAATCCTCTCGGGCGGGGACTTCAAAGCCCAGAAGGAAGCAGTGTGGGCAGTCACGAACCTAACCGCAGGAGGGACGATCGAACAGATTTCATTGCTCGTGTTCTGCGGCGTAATCCCTCCACTCTGCGACCTCCTGACCAGTAAAGATGCAGACGTGATTATCGTCATTCTCGAAGCGATAGCGAACATTCTCAAAGCTGCAGACTCGGTTAACCAAACACTGGACATATGCAGGTAATGGGAATTACTTTATCCAAAGACTGATCCCAGCAAGCATATTTCTAAAATTAGCTATTAAAACTTGATTAAATTTCATTATAAAGCACCACCGCGCTAACAACATAGTCCACTCAGACTGTAGAAACAGTTTTGAATAAAAAAATCAACGAAAGTTCTCTTAACTAATCTCAACCTAATATGCATGTGAGTAGTGATATGATCTACGTACATGAGATAACACATGTCGAGTATCGTCATATTAATTCAAACTAGTTGACGGATACTTGTGGTAATGGAATATTCCAATAACACAGATACATTAATTATACTACATATGTAACTACGCGTAATTCATAGTTAGTTGAGGATATTTGAACGACAGAGTTTGAAGCAATCGCAAAATGATTGAGTAAATGTGTCCGCAGAGTGAAAAAGGTTGAGAACCGATGGAACAGGGTAACAAACGTTTACAAATTCGTTATATAGGCTTATAGAAGAATCTGATGGTCTGGATAAGATCGAACTACTCCAGAAACATTCTTCTGAGAATGTCTACCATATGGCACAGAATATAATTGACAAATATTTCTCTGACGAAAACAACGAAGATCAGGAGATCGCACCTAAAGTTTCGGACCAAGGGAGCGTGTACGAATTCTCCGCCAATCCTAATGTCCCCTCGGGTGGATTTTCCTTCTAGCAACCCCGTCTCTTAGTCCATACTCTCGACTACTCTAGTGTGCTCTCGTGTGATTACTTAGGTTAGAACGCCTTGCTTGTTCAATTGATTCTTGCATATTAAATCCTGGTAAATTGAATGTTTTTGCCTTTTCTTGCATTTACCTCTGTCAATTATTATTTCAAAATTACTGTACACGTATTCTCAAAATCAGTGAAGGGATACGAATGCCAGTCAACTCGTACCAGATACCAACAGAAATCCTGCTTTTAGCTGTGTTCTTTCAGATATCTCATCCAAAATGCGTAGAAATCGAATATTTCATTTGGGTAGTGAAACGAGTTGACTTTTTGGTAGTAGGGACTTGATATGAATGTATTTTACTATTTGGTACGAGTTGACTGTTCCCAAGGGATACATACACAAGATTGATTCCATGAACTCGCAGTGTACTAAGTGCACCGTCAGCTGTTAATTCAAATCTTATATATGCCACTGGGCTTCATAGTAATCAATCCTGACTGTACAATACTTACTATACATCTTAACTAAAAACTATTGTGCTAAAATTACTCACAAATATCCTTGCGAATATATAGACCTGCCTCCAATGAATTGTAATAAACTGCTACACTTCATTGCAGGAAAATTTCCGTTTATTTTCGATGACAACTAATACGGTAGATTGGAATGAATGAAAGAGTTAGGCTGTTTTATCTCAACTCGATTCGTGGAACGTTGATTAATAACCAATGAATTACTCACCTGGAGTTCGTCTCTGTCTGGGGGTGAGCTGGTCAGGGGATGTCAGTGAGGTTCCTCGAGGCTTCACGTACAAATACATGCTGTCCTATTAAATAATTATGAAACTATTATATATAAATAGATAGTACTGGAATATTCTAACTAATCTAATTGCATTTTAATTAACAAGTCCTGATAATTTGAAATAACTAGAAAGATTATGCATCCTTTTACCCACTCGAGTTTATATTGACCCAGAAAAATAACGACGAGTTGTATAGGAAATATGCATTGAGACTAGCATTGTTATACATAGGAGCTGGTTTGAAAAATATAATTTAATAAGGCACAACCATCAAATAAATGTAATACAAAAATGTTTTCGGTCGTTATCGATTCTGGACGCAATCATACCTTGGTTTGTAATTTGTTCTTTCTCCGTTTTCCGTTCGAGCCTTTGAGCGATTGTTTGAAGTTGACTTGCCTCTTGTTCAGATAATAGTACTGAATGCAATCTGGTACAGACTAGAGGAGGCATTGTTAAGGTTGTGTCCTAATACAATTCTACTATAAATTGGTGGATTTGTGTGTTATGTTATACCTATCAGTGAGATAAAGTGGAATAATTAAAAATTATACACAAGTTTAAATGGTATGTGAGAATACATTTTCTGCAGTTTCAAAGTATGGCTACGAGACAGATTGGTTAAGAGGATTCTAGATACGTATTTGTATGGCGTTACATTTCCTTTCTGAAATCTACTAAACATGCAAAGTATCGCTACGTCGTAAACGAGCAGTAAACACCTGCTGAGCTAAGTTGCAATGCATTATGAGGAGACCAGTCTCTTGTGCAAACGACTGATCAGACTCTATGGCGGGAGTATGGTTAGAAAGGGCGACAACATTAAAATAAATCGTGTATTTTTGGAATCCCGTTAGAGGCAAGGGGTTATCTAGGAGTTTTAGGCGCATAGTTTTAAGCCTGAAAGGTTTTAGTAGTGTGAAATTTTAGAATATTACCCAATTTACCCTACATTATAATGTTATTTATCGATTTAGGCGTATGAAATTTGGGGTTTGAGACTAGGAGCCTCTCCCAGGAGGGCTGTATAGTAGCCTCTTTAGAGGCAACTGACAAAGGTAACAAGTGTTGATAGTAGAGTGGTCTATTCATTAACTAGTCTAACCTTGTTTTTAAGAGAACTTGAGATCTGCTCGAAGTTTTTAGGGAATTTATGGAACAGATCTTTGAAGGTCGCTTTCTCTTGTTCTGTCCAGATATTCGTTGACTTTATTTGTTCAGTAAATTTGCTAAGATCCGGTATATAACCTGGAAGGAGATAAATCGAATTAATGTGTTGGTTATAATCCATTAATTCGTAATTATAATACTAAACGAACCGTTTTTTGATATGAATTTCGTTTCCTTTTCTCTGTTGTCTATAATCATGGCAGGAATGACTGCTGCTACACTCTCATGTCTCTCGACTGAGTTATCCTCACACAATTCTGTCTCACCACACCCTGTTATCCTATTAGAAGTACATGGGGTTAATACTATTGTGAAATCCGATTCTCCTCGAAATTTGCTTTTTATAATCGAACTTGAATTGGAGAAACAAATCAACATTATATTTAGTAACCATAGACAGAAAGTTCTGTATTAGACTAACTGCTAATAGAGAAACTCAGTATACTGATCCGGTCTAGTTCATTTTAGGTAAATAATTCGCCCGATTCTTCTTCCCTGACTGTCGTAATGATCTCATGGAGTCATGATTATAATTTAACGTTACTGAACACATTACAGTGCACCCTCGCTGATCCGAACAGCTCTGTTCCAATGTTCGAAAAAATCGTTCGGATTAGTGAATTTGTTCCGATTAGTGAAATAACACTAATTCAATAGGGCAATAATTATAATAAATTTGTATTGTTAGAACATTAAGGATATCATTTCGCTATGATTGCTTATTTAACGAGGTTTCTCAATCTTATTGATAGATTTATAAACGTTTATTCAAAGCATAGAGGCGAATAAAATTGTATTTTGGGTGTTCGGATTTTAAGAATGAAGTGTTCGGGTTAGCGAGGGTTCGGATTGGCGAGGTTCGGACTAGCGAGGGTGTACTGACTCTTTGTACCAACTTAACCAAGCTGCATTAGTATCAAATTTAATATTAAAACCTATTAAGTGTGAAAAACGAATAATAAACAAGTCAACAAGTTTGCAACGCAACCACATCACCTATACCTTAATCATCAAAGGAGTTGATCGAATCAAAAATTTTATTAATAGTAAACATCGCTCAATTCTCAAGAGACATTACCGCATGTTCGTATCACGAGATAAAGTAATAGACCTAACACTTGTTATACAAACCACTTACTGTGGTATGAAGCAATTCAGCGGACACAGAGAGAGAGAGAGAGAGAGAGGATATGACAACTGGAAGATCTGCACTTTATACCTTACACTCATACTCTAATCTAATTGTCTAACGTATGGATACGAGTATGGAAATTACATGAATCTGAATTAAACATCATTTTATGAATTTCCTAATCAGGAAACTATATTTCCATATTCATCACAATTTGTCTATTATGCAAAAACATAATATATACATCTAGGTTTATGTGGATTTATATTTTGAACTGTCTTCTGATAGCTTCGTGATCTAAGTACGTAAAAGAAGGAAATTCTTCTACATTATTCTCTTATGTTAAAAGAATAGTTAATGTTAATGGTATTATATACTTCAAACGGAACTATAATGCATCATGAATGGTTGTTTAGGTCCCTATTCCATCCTCAAATTAAATTAAACTTCAAACATGTTTTGTCCCGTTATTAACCGTAGAATGCCCACTGGGGACACAGTGTCCCGATATCGCGGATGTCTCCCAGCCATTTTCTATGCAACTAAAGCCATATAAATGCTGGACATTCTACAGTTCGTCACGAATTTTAAGTGAAACGATTAGCGAATCAAGTTAGGGGACCTAAACAGGGGTTTATCTAGGTGCTGATTCGATTTTGGTTCCGGGGTGCAAACACCCCTGGAGTTACAAGATAAACCCCTATTCGGGTGCCATATAACCTTTACACCTTCAAAAAAGTGCCCTACTGGAAAATCCAGATGAACCCAAGGACTTAAATGAGTCGCAATAAAGTCTATTCCACTCACCTAGCAATCCTCTCCTGTTCTCGCTGTCTAGAGTAGAACTTCTCGTATTGCTCTTTCATTCTAGTTTGGCTAGTTTTCTTCGCTTCGGACTCGCTATACTCTTTCACAGCATTCTCCCACTTCTCTTGAAGCGTGTCTTGCTCCACACAGAGTAAGTGCTCCTGAGGAAATAGGACGGATATTAGACATGGGAAAGGCAGTGGAACTGTAGTAACGAGCTTAACGTAATTAGTCTCAACTCGCACAGTTAATGCAAAGAATAGCGAATAATTAAATTCAAGTTTGGTAAAATATTTGATCGAAAACTCAGCAAGGGAGCTGAAATATCAAAATTTACTATGATTTTAATGTATATTTTAGCCACTAATATTGTAATATAGTCACAACTCTGCTTAATCGGGACAAGTCTCCAGGAACGGAATTGTTCCTTTACATAGAAGCTAATTTCATCGGTTAATTGGGAACTCGCTTAATCGAGACAAAATGTCCCGATTAAGCGGAGTCACCTGCATAGTGATCCATGTTACATCTTCCAACACATGAAGTTATTAATTATTCAAATTTACCAACCTTCTTGTGTTGAAGTAATATTCTTGTCTGAATGAGTCTTATCAATTGTGGTCTCTTCTGTTTATAACTAAGAGATACACAGATAATAACGTTTGAATACACAATGTACGATACAAGTACTATTTATAATAAATAAAGGAATGATCACATAAGGTAGGTTTTAAGGTTTTGGTTAAGTGGGGGCATTTTCTCAACTCCACGCAAGAATAGCTACTTCTAAGATATGGGAATTGTATAGAGATAAGCACTTTAGCAGTAGCGTATTCAAATATTCATATTTTGAGTTATTTACATTTCTTCTTGAGAAAATGGGTTTGATGAAGTGGATATTTCTATCAATTTTATTTTAATACAAATTTGTTGTAGGAAGACGTGTGTTATTAGATTTTGAGAAAGCTCAATATATTCTGTATTGGACTATTCACTCACCTAAATATATCGTCGTAATACTTGGGAGATTCACTCGGCTGTCTGTATAAAACCTAAAAAATATTATGCTAAATAAATAATCTTCAGGAAATAGCGAATCTTGGCGAATCATAAGTAAATCTATCGATCCCAGAAGTCATAGGAGAGAGATTTAATCAAATTCAAGCCATTGAATGGCCCAATTTTATTGATTCACATCGATTCAAAAAGCTGATAATTTCATTAACAACTGAAACAGTACAATAGGTTACATTCCACACCTGAAATTACGTTGCTAGGAATGTTTTTACATAATGATATAGCTACAACTCACTTCATTCGAGGTCTGGAAGGAATCCGTGGAAGCATTCGGACTGGAATTGACTCGTTTCTATGAAATAATTTAGTATTAATTGCTGCTAACGTGGTTAACACGATGCAGAACAGGGAAATAACCAAATAATCATTTTATTTCTAATGAAACAGAAGGAAAGTCATAAGTAACACCTACAAGTTAATACTGGATAACAGCTCTAAATTATTAAAATAATTCAGAGAGGATTTAGATGGAGCAAGCAATCACTTTTTAGCTTACTGAATATTGTCTATACAGTTAACTTGGTAGTCTCACAAGTATGTGGTGAATGGTGCAATTCTATCAACATAATAGCGAATATGGAAATTTTGTTCTATCGAGTTGAAATGTTCGAGCAGCTGAAAGAATTTAATACTGAATACAAAAGCTTCAATTCTCAATTTCTCTAATAGCAAGACTTAAATCAGAGAAGGTTAATCGATGAATTCTATCAATCACGAGTTACAGACATTCATGACCATGTATTACTAATAGCGTCATTTCGTCAACGCTGTAAGATACTAGAAACCTCACACGGAGAGCCCATACAAACATGTGAGATATAAATAGAACGGTATTCTGTTACTATATCAGGAAAGATAGATGGAGAAATTCTATTGGCTAATTAAAAGAATATTCTTTCAAATGGGAGAAGCAACACATGTATTCTTAGCGATGAGTTGTATTTGAATTTGAGAATTCATAGAATGGCGTGGGGGTTTTTCTATTTATAGTAAACTCCAAACTTGTATGGCTTCCCCACCCAAATGGCTTAAACCGGAAATGACGCAACAAAACACCTCGCAAAGCGCGGGACTATTAAATAAATAATAACAATAACATTCCTAATAATTTCAACTCAATCTTACTTACTCTGTTTTCAGAATATATTCTCTCTATCAGGGGTTTAGCCGGGACACTCCGGTTCTTGACAGATAAGATGGCTCTTCGGATATCAAGCGGTCTTATCGTCTCTGCAACCTTGAGATTAGAAGATTCGCATTCAGTCTTGACGGCTGTAACATCTCCTGGAGACTAGAATGAAACAATGCACTTATCATAATGCTCCTATTAATTAATGGTTTGAAAGTTATATTACGTAAGCGTAATATATGCTCTAAATTAATTAAATATTTTGAGACGAGTAGATTATGGAAATTTTTCTTGGTAAACCAATATCTTTCGTAGTCGATTTTGTAAAAAAATTTGTTACTAATACGTTATATGTAAATGGGATTATAATAATTAATTACCAATGATGACGGGTTATCATCATCACTAAGGTAACGAGTAAACAGGAAGCAGCGAATAAAGCCAGTGGTGACGCAATTACAATAATTAAATAGCTTTTACATTCCAGAATACCATGACAACCAGATGAGACAGTCGCCATTCTCTTCGAGGAATTCTCCGATTTCGTATCACAACAATTCTATTCCAGTGGAATTCGCTTATTAGCAACTCCCTTATTAGCAATATTGCTATATTAGCAACCAATTTTCAGGTCCCAGGTGAAGATTATGTGTTAATTCTGTTCCCTTATTAGCAACTTCGCGTATTAGCAACCATTTAATGAGCAAAACTCGAGTTGCTAATAAGCGAATTCCACTGTACACTACTTTACTAGAATCCCCTGCTTGAAACTTGAAATGGAATAAAGCAATCTACATTCGTTGCGAGTTGAGGAAATAAACAGTGGATTGCAACATTCCATGGCAGTAAGAGAGCAACGCGTCAACTTAGAATAGAGATAGCATAGAAGTTCAGCCATTAGCATATCACAATCACAAGCTAATTATAACTCAATTGATACACCGTTATAACCACAGAACCGCCTACTCTAAAGACTTCATAGTGTCTGAATTCCAAGCATTTCGGGTACAGAGTATGTGTGCGTGGGGGGCATGCCTGATGTAAGGCCTTTCAATCATATCAAGTTTCTGATCCTTTAGTACCAGCCAGTGCATGAAGTAAAGGCGGTATAGTGATGTTGTTATAAGAGATAGAGTCAAATTTCATATAACAGAGCATGACCTGTTCTCTCAGTCTAATACTCGATACGCATTTACGCATATAGCAACCATTAAATTGAGGATCATAGAGAGTGAGATTTTTTAATAAGTTTGTTACAACTATTCGAGAAACACGATACTCCAGATAATGAACAGATGGAACTGATATAAACCCTAGCAACAAGACGTGATAATGGAATGTACCTGTATGTTGGAATCCTCGGAGGTTGTGGAGCCATTGAGCAAGGGGCTTGGACCGCGCATCGGGAGCAAACCGTTGTGTCTGTGTCTGTGCTCCGGGTGTAACTTTAAGAGGTGTGAAGGGTGTTTGGGTGGGAGATCAGGGGAGGGCGAGGGGGTAGAGCGTAGGGAGGGACATGATCCGTTGTGTAACCTCAGTTCTGTAGGTGTGACCTGATTGGGCGAGAAAATGTCAGAAGAAAGAAAAGTATTCTGAGAATAATAATAATAATAATAGCCAGTATAAACATTTCTTAAAAAATCTGGGAAATACTCTAATTTCTGCAAAGTTTTAATCTTGTCACACCCGTCAATTCTCCTTATTTAGAACAGACAAGGTTCCGCTGGCATTTTATACCGATCAACCGATTGAAATATATATCACATAACTACACTCTAATTACTCGGAATTATTCTCAAAAGAAACAAAAGTATCGGCAGAGTTGAGTTCGCCTCGAATAGTGTGTTAGGTTGGCTTACATGTGTGTTCTGTGAGTTGTTAATCGAATTCGAGTGTGCTCGTGAAACTTCTCCGTTTAGATGCGGTCTGTTGTTTCCACTGTTCTTGAGACAGTTGGCGTCGAAAGAACCAGTTCTCCTGTGTCTCGTGGAGGGAGATACCCGGCGCCTTGTTTCAGTCAGATGTTTGTCGCCGTTCATTCCTTTATCTCGTTTTTTACGGGTTTCCTAAAATATAAAAAATGCATTTTATAATATAGGCAGAGTATGCATATGAATAAGAAACTTTGCATACATTATAATAGCCTCATTTCTCTAAATGGGAATATTATTAATTAAACTCAAATATGCAATGTCTTGTACGGACACAAATTGAATTGATTACGCGACTTATTTAGCTAGCTGCACAATGTTCCTTTTGGAATGTGTGCTGAAACTAAAACGACCACAAAAATATGGAAAAGCTCAAACTAGGCCATCAGAAGCATCAGATTACAAACTACGAGATGGAATTATGCGTAGAGTACGTTACTCGTGATATTAGGAATTTGGGGTCATCACCAAAATATGATACTTTCCAGAGATATGGAAAGAAATACTTTCGTTCCGTTCCATACCGAGAGAGGTCAAAAAAGATTTTTAAAACCAATTTATGTAAAAACTAATCCGTGATGATTCTAGCCTCGATTAGAAATTCTACTACAATTTTTCGTCAGTAAAAAAATCCAAACTATGCATCCAGTGTTTTTTTTAAGCTAAATTAGAGGGCCCAAAAGGACTTCTAATTTCTTAACATTCGTAATGTACTGGATATCATAAAATGTAAGTAAGGGACCTCTAATCTTTTGCAGGGCCCTCTGAGCAAATCCTTAAAAAAACCTGTATGCATCAATATTTACAAATACGTGATATGACCGCTGGGGTTCACTCAGCCAAATCTGGCAGGAATGGTTACCTTAGGAGAAGAAGATTCCTCTGACAGTTTAGCTCGTTTGTTCGGTTCCCACTCGCCGGAGTTCGCGTACTTTAACTTTGCGTGTTTCTTCTGCGTGGGAGGGTGCAAGTGCTCGGGGGGGCAGAGATTCTCCTCGTCGCTTGGACGTCGATTGTCCATGTCGGATCTCTTCTTGTGTGGACTGGAATTGGGACTGGAGTTGAGAATCTTGAACCACTCAGAAAGTTGGCTGTTCGAGTTTTCTATTCGCTGATTGTGAGTCGAGTCTCCTCGATTTTTGTGTATAATTCTAAAGCAGAGACATTAGGAATTTAAAAATAATAATTTCTAGTTTCCAGGATTCTGGCGAAAAATTGTCAGATCAAATCGAAAGTAAGAAATCTATATTCCGAATAAAACTAAGGTCGCTAGTTTTAAACGAAACAGAGTATTCTGAGGCTCAAGAAATAATAAAGGAGAACTTATCAGAATAAAAATAATTTCGACATTTTGCGAGGATGAAATGGTCGGAGACTTTAGAAAGGACAATTTTTATTTCTCATTTTGAAAGAAGTTATAAAACATAAAAAACTTTATTTTTGTAGAAAAATCAGTAAAACTGGAGAATTGAACAGCTGAAGGTAAGCAGAACTGCTTGTTCTGTGCGTAATATATATTTTCAGGAAACAAAAATGGATATTTCTACGAGAATTCGAAGGAAAACACAATATTTCGTTTGGGAAGAGTCAAACTCGTTCAAAAATCTATGATGAACATGCACTAATTATCTTTCACACATCTAGCAACATTTCAGATAAATCTGAATCGAATTCGGAGAGATAAACAGCGAGCGAAAATTACAAAATGCAAAATCTTTTAAAATTTACCTTGAATATAATTCTTGAAGACTTTGGCACATTTTGAAGATGATTACTTTTTCATTAGTCTGCTGTCGACTAACAAAATATAATTTAATGTAAATAAACTTCGCAAAAAAATATAACGAAACAAACAAAATCAAATCACTCTCACAACTGAAAAGAATATTCTGTATAAAAGCTTCGATTCCAGTATTTATAGTCACCGAGTCTAATCCGTACAACGTAGCATGTCATGCACACAGTACGCTACTAGGGAGAAGCTAGGCCTACTGATCTGTGGGAAAGTAACGGCTTCTCTGTTTCCATAACAGCCTTTGTTTGAGGAAAGAAAAGACACAGCGCGGGTAGGGAATATAACATTCTTCCATTGACAAGAAATCTTGGTTATGACTCATTTATAAAAATATATTATTTATTGTTAAACAAACTAAGAATATTACTTCATAGAATACTACGTTGATCTAAAAATATAATTCTCTAAGGGAGATGATTATATTTATAGGAAATATGATATTTACTGAATTCTATCGTAGAGCTTAAACAGGTCTGAAGAATACGTAAGGAAGAGGAGGAGTAGTTGTGCATGAACTTTCAACAAATAATTCAATAACAATGATAGGACTGTTTTATTGATGGCCTAATTGCTCTATAACTAAACTAAATTACGAAATACGTTGCTATACACAATATCAACGATGTTGTTTATTTTGATCGTTCAAATAGAGATTATCACAGCAAAATTTAAATTTCCAGGGAATTCATTGCCCGTAAATTTGTGTCATGATTGAATAAGGTTTGATATTTCATCGAAACGTAAATAATCGTTTCAAAAATCTGAATTTAATTGTCAAAACTTTGAGATGAGAATTGTCACAGGAAATCAAACCTTGATTTGATTCCTCAAAACCTAAAAAAGAACGGTCCTCTTCTTAATAAAATATTTACTTTATTTACCCTGCAAGAAACAATAAATTCCTCCAAAGATAATTATAACAATAATCAGAAAACATTAATTGTGGTTATGAAAAATGAATATTTAAGAAATTTGAATTTTATCAGCTTCCAACTATAGAATGTTCAGGAATTCGGTTAGATGGAATGATACGCAAGTATTTCTAATAAATTCCACGAACAAAACTTTACCACTCTACATCGAGGATACTATGTATTGGCTGGGTAAACATAATTTTGATATCTGTGGGGTAAACATACTTTTAATATCTGGGGTAAACACGCTACTAAACTAACTGGTGTTGCACCACAACATTATTTTAGATATAAACAATTGCTCACTTCACAATATTGTGGTTGATGGATTGAATTTGATTAGTTATTGCGCCATTCAATTCCTAGACATATTTAGCTGCGAACCTTTGTTTTGTTTCGATACAAGACAATTCGAGAATTAGGAGTTGGTTGGACTATAACAGCGATCGATTCATGGACAAACTTGACACAAGTAACGAACAGTTCCGAAGAAGAAAACCAAGTTGGATAACAGAATCAATATTCAAATAAAAAGCTGTCGCTTGATAAAAGTATGAGCTAGGTCTCAATTTAATACGGACGTGTTTTACTCTGACGATGTTTCAGTGAACAAAAGGAATCTAAGTGCATGAGATTCAATGGAGTTAGGTAAATAGCGGAAAGTGTCTGGTACTAATCAAGCGATCGCAATCATAATAAGAAGTTCATTTGAACAATTCCAGAAACCATTTCTGCTAAAGCCTATTGCAGTTCTATATACAACAAAGCCAATCCAATTATGAGCCATGTTAAGATATCAAATGAACTGCAGTGCTTATATTGAAAAGATAACCAAGAAGAGTACACACACGTACGATGCTACGATAAAACTATCTACTATGGATAAAAACACAAAATATAATGTTGCTATGTCGTTTGCTTCATTCTTTTTCATTTTTTCTTTCATAAATATGTATCTCGATTTCCATCGAGTTTTGATGGTTAATATTAATTAAAGCTAGAAGAACCATCTCGTCCATTTAGGTTTGTTCTCAACAGATTTTTCTGTTTGAATTTTCCGATTCATATTCGCTTTGAGAAGATCTCCAACATCAACCTATATGAAAATAAGGTAGCAGGAAATCTTTACACAATGGATTAATGAAGTATCGCATACATGCCAACCTCTGGAAGGAAAAACGCGGGATATAAGCTGTATTTTACGGGACATTACTTTCAACATGTCTGAAATCGGAACAGTTGGCAAGTATGTAACTGCACTAGTTAGGTACAATAATCATAACCTCTCTTCTCTCGAAAGAATGGTCGACAATTTGTATTTACGAATTCAGGGGAGTTTATGGAAGTTCACATGACACGTACTTACACCGTTAAGGTTAGACTAATCAATGTGATACCTCATAAGCTGCGATCTCCTCAGCTAACAATATTTTCTGCTCGATTAGCTGAATGAGCTGTCTCTCCATACTAATGTTCTCCTCTTCCCTCCTGTTCAGACTCTCTTCTAGATCTGTACACCTGATCGTAATACATGTATTCATTCGGGGTAAGAATTAACAGAACTGGAGAAAAATTGGTCGAAATAGACAAAAAATGTCAGTCGACAGACTGATAGTGCAGCTCCATTAAGTTACTCGTAGGACACGAAATGCTAATATCCAATACATCTGGAAATGTTCATTTAAGAGATTTCTAAATGTGAAATTTGAAATCTACATAATGAAATACTATATAGTAATAATCAGGGTTGCCGTGGGAATGGGAATGACTTTAAGGCTATGGGAATTCCCACATGTGGGATTTCCTGTGGGTTTCTGTAGGAATTTCCTGTGGGATTTCCTGTGGGTTTCTGTGGGATTTCCTGTGGGATTTCCTGTGGGTTTCTGTGGGATTTCCTGTGGGATTTCCTGTGGGTTTCTGTGGGATTTCCTGTGGGATTTCCTGTGGGTTTCTGTGGGATTTCCTGTGGGATTTCCTGTGGGTTTCTGTGGGATTTCCTGTGGGATTTCCTGTGGGTTTCTGTGGGATTTCCTGTAGGTTTCTGTAGGAATTCCCACAGAAATCCTGTGGAAATGGGAATTAAAATTCCATTCCCATGGCAACCCTGGTAATCATTGAGTTTCGTTTGATTAATTTATTTGCATAAAATACAGCTATAATTGTGCTGTAAACAATTCGTCCACTTTGTCAAAAAGTGACCGAAAAAAGTGACCGAAATTTACGAAAAATGTACTCTCCTATACTAGGAACTCCACTAAAACTGTCAGACCTGACTGACACATACACTATCCTATCTTTCTCGGTGTACCCTACCTATCTTGTAGCATTTTCTTTTCATCAGCTGTCTTGGCTATCTTAGATATAGCCCTGTTGATCTTACTCCTCATTCTCTCCCTGTCCATCTCGCTGGCTGACAGGTTATCCTTCAGCACGATAGAATCCCGTTCTTGAAACTTTACCTGAACATTAATAAAATCGATTCTATTGCTGCACGATAAGTTCAATTCTCCATAGTTACATGATCCGAATGGTTGTGTGATCAGAAATGCGAGGAATAAAATTAGACCAAAAGTTACTATTTATAGATAACCTGAGCTCTCGCTGTGAACAGCTCCGAATGCAGCTCGGAACATTCATCATTGGCAGAATGCAGCTGTTCCATCAGAGAAGAGATGGTGAGTTCCAGCTTGTTAACCCTGTCTACCCCTGCCTCCATACATTTCCCAGCGTTCCGCTGAGTAGCTGCACCCTCCCCCCTCGTACCCGGACCTGGATCCAAATCCTCAGGAATATCTAGGCACTCAAGGCTATCATTAGAGGAAAGTACATGATGACTACTCTGATGTGTTTCATACCCAAAAATAGTTCACTTTTTAGTCAGAGGAACTGTCAACTGGTTTAGAATGATCATACAAAGTTAGTTTCCCGTTTCATAAATGCCACCCCTCAAAAAGTGTCGCTAGGGGCAGCTGCCTCCTTCCCTCATCCCTAGCTACGCCACTGACTACATGGCATTTTACAAAATGATATATTGTTTGAATTTGTTCTAACCTGTTTGTTCATCCGCGGAATCTTCTGTTTCTAAGTGAATCGGGGCACCGAACTAGAAGTATAAATACGAGTGCAAACTCTGTTTGATTTTTTAAGAAAAACTGATGATCGCTTCAAAATTTTGTCATTGTTGTTGTTGTTGTTATTACAGCGCGCTTCGCTAGCTTGCGCTGCACGGTTGGCGGACACAAAGTGTCCGCCTGAGGCGCCCTTCGGGCGTCTAGGGTCACATTGATTAATTATAAGGGAGATAAAATCTCTAAACTCTTCTGTACTACTGCTATAATCGATATCGCTCGAAGAAGTATGCTCAAGCCATGCTCAAAATATGCTCAAAATATGCCCAAAATATGCTCAAATTATGCTCAAAATATGCTCAAAATATGCTCAAACTATGCTCAAAATATGCTCAAAATATGCTCAAATTATGCTCAAAATATGCTCAAAATATGCTCAAAATATGCTCAAATTATGCTCAAAATATGCTCAAAATATGCTCAAAATATGCTCAAAATATGCTCAAATTATGCTCTAACTATTTATGACAGGAAATTAACATTGTCCTCAAATTATTTATGACGGGGAAATTAACACATTATGTTCAAACTTTTTATGACGGGAATTAAAGCATTTAACAGAATAACATTTGTTTACTGTTGAGTACGTACTGTATGTGAATACCAGTCAACTCGTACCACACATGCCAACTCGTACCAAGTCAACTACCAAATCAACAGAAAATCCTGTGTTCAGATATCTCATCCAAAATGCTATAGAAATCGTACATTTCATTGTAGTTGGTACGAGTTGATTAGTTCCCTGCACTCCCATTGTATGCATAAAACTTACAATTCCATCTCGTCCCATCTCTTCCAACAAACTCACTTCATCGCCACACGTCTGCACAGTTTGCTGTGAAAAGTTTTAACTCAATTAAAATAATTTTATTTGTAATTGTTTCTTTCTTAGCTGATATAAACTCAAGAATTGGTATTGTCTAAATTTCTATTAATAGAATAAATTCAACTCAGGAAGATTACCTTCAGAGATTGGAACTCAAATTCTTTCTGCAAGTGATGGAGACATTCCTTAGTTTCATCTAACTCGTCTCTATGCAAAGTTACCTAGAGAACAGGAGGTGCATCTACTACATGAAACTTGTGTATCTAAGTTTACATCATTATTGACGAATCTTACTATTAGATTAATTAATAATTATTAAAATGACATGGGGTCCATTCTATTTATAGCTTTGACCCGCATTTCTATGGTTTCCCCGCCCAAAATGACTTAATCGGAAATGAGTTAGCAAAATCCATAGTCCATTGTAATTAATAAATTGTACGGGAAATCTCTATAAGAATTTTAACTGACTTCTTGCAATAACTCTTGATTATGAAATGTGAGTACATCAGCGTCATTTCTGATCTCATAAATCTCCTCTCTCAGCTGATCTCTTTCAGATGTCAGCTGTTGCACAGCTGTTTCATTCTCAGACAACTTACATTCCAATTCTTTTAACTAATATTGAACCACTAAATTCATTGCATTGCACTGACAGTCAATTACAGCAGCTACCTGCTCCTGAAATTCAATCAGTGTACTCTGTAGCATGTGAATTCTTTCTTTGTATTTCTGTTCTCGCTTCTTAGCATGCTCCAACTTTTTCTCCAGTTCAACCACATCTCCTTGAGTCTACAACGGTGCATATATGCCTTAAAGCCCCGAAAAATCAAAAATACAACTGGAAATCTTTGAAAATGATTCCCGTCAAAATTGTTCATTGAAAAATCCATGGTTCCTAAAATTGATGTGTCGAAAGTGATTTTCTAGCTTTTAGCAATTCTCTACAAGTACATCAGGAAATGTGATTAAGTGTGAAACAATATTTCTCAGTTGCAACAGTTTAAATATTCACACTTCAAATTGCAAAGGTGTGAAATTTTTAACTTATTGTTCTTTTTGTCAACAGAATTGCATTTAGGTTATTAATATGTAATCTTTTTCCGAATTGTGGAATTCACTGTTTCGCTCAATGCACTATCATTACACATGTTTATGTCATGAAATTGCTTAATTTCGCTAAGAAGATGCAGAAAAGTTACAATAAATGGCTTTTCCTCCTTTAAAACACTATAACTACTTTGAAGAACTTCAAAACTGAGTGGATGTTCCTTGTTATTGAACCATAATATTATTTGCTCGCATAAAGTGCTTTCACAAACGTCCTTGAATAGCATACAGTACATGGTTCAACTTGTAGTATAGCTGTCATTAATCGGGTATTTCGAGTGAGAATTCCTACAAAGACTTACAGCTGCCAGCTTTTCTTCCACTTCCATTTTAGCATCGGCAGTAATGACTTCTTCTTTCCTCCACCGTTCCTTTTCACTCTCTCTCCCACTTCTCCCGATCTCTAGCTCGAGTTCCAGATTCCGTACCTCCACCCGGGATTCTTCCAACTCCAGCTGTTGTCCTCTGTACTTTTGCTCCAATGAGTGCACTTCTTGCTGCAACGCCTGTGGGATAGTGCATTGTATTATTCTGTTGCTTCCTTGCCAACTTTAGCCATGATAAAAGCGGGACATCATGGAGAGTTTCATGTAAAAACGGGACACTCGTAAAAATTAGCTCAATAGAAGAGTGAAATAAGCGGTACGGTGGGTATACAGTATATGAAAGTTGGACACCTTGCTTACACACTGAAACTAGCCATGCTCTATTGAGTCTGTATTATTCCATAATCAAACTTGAAAACGATATGTTTACTGGTTGGCACGAGATACTCTGATAGCGAAGATCTACAGTACTTGTGTAGCAATTTTGAAACAAATTAAAGGTCACTGAATTAAAAGATTTGCATTCTAAGGTTAATACAATAATTAGTAAACTGCGCATATTTAGAGGGCAGAGCAACATACATTGGTCGCGATTCTAATAACTAAACATGCCTATTGCATATAATAATGTTGGTTGATGTTTAGAGATACCTCGAAATATTCCAACAATTGTGAGGGGATCTTCACGCCAGGCGAAGATATAGGGCCACTGGAGTCAGGTTCTGTTGCTCTGTCGATGTAGCATCCATTCGTAACAGGGCTAGAGAGAAAAGTGTAATGTTCTGGGGAGCATTCGTCCGGAGAAGGAAAGTTTTCGTAGCAGTCTCCGTCATTCAAGAACTTAGTTGGTGTCTCATTCATTCTGAACTAATTATGATGTCAAACTGAGCATTCCAGCTTGATTATACGTAAGCAAAAGTGAATGTTAGATGTATGTCAGGACAAAAACAGCAATTTAGAAGCTTCAAGCACCTGCGATCATTTCTAACATTCGATAATGTTACATAACTACACTGAAATGCACTTACATCCACACACAGCTGGGATTTTCATATGCATTAGAATACTTTATCAATTCAAAAAGGATTTTCCTCCTAAATTACTTAACTAGAATCATGATTGATTTCAGGATCAATTGGCCACTGTATGCCGACACATCCATGGTTTGTTTAACCAAATGATTAACAAGGAAATTCATCAAAGCATTCATGTCTAAATTAATTAATGAAAACCCCACGTATCTAAGAACAAATTTGATGAGATAGCAATATTTCAATCCAGGTTATTTTTGCTGTAGAAATATCCAAATTTAGCCATAAATAAAGTTAGAAATGCACTCAAGCCTCAATTATTTGATTTGGAGGCGAATACCACCAAAATATATAGATAAGCCAACGCTCAAAACTTCAGAACTTTTGCTATATTTGGAGATTTAGGAATAGTGATACGAGCCACAGGAATGCATAAAATATGAAAGTAACGCAGCCATTCGATATTGACTCCCACAGATGTTCAACTGGAGCCAAGCATTCCAACAATGAGTTCGCATAGTAGACTCGAAACAGCTGTCAGCTGTTATTCCATAGCTTCTATGCTTATTTAGGTCGCCTACTTTGTGGATATTCACGGAATGAACTAACCGATTTTGAGCTAAGTTGTTAATTGATCGAAAAATCTAGCTTGGAGCCATACTATAAGGCAGCGTGATACTGCTAGATTCCTAAGTGCATTTAATTAAGAACCATTATTCATTATAAATTTATAATTAATCAAATAGTTTAGTTTGTTTATCTCTGTTAGATTTCACATAGTGATGAATTTGGATACTAACATCCTCGTCTCTGACCTTTGTACTCAATTTTAGAATCTAGAAATCAGCTGAAAAGGTGAAATCAATCCACACATTGGAGTATTACTCTGTGTCAGGTAAACTGGAAACAAAATCCATATTTCCACCATAGGAGCGGAAGTAAACTCGGTTATTAATTCCAAGATTTGTAGGTAAAATAGAGAGATTTACTTGCATATCGGCCACTGATAATATCTTATGGAGTGATACTAGAGATTTTTGGCCGATCAAGGCATTTTAAAATCTCGGCGGGCGACATATAAGTATTCCCAAATCTAGATGGATAGTAATCCAGTGGCTACGCTAATTCCACAGACTAAGTTATCTGGTGAACTACTAGTATAGTGTGAGTATGGATTGTTTCTCTCTTTTCTCTCCTACCATACATGCTGTGAATACAGGAAAACATCAGAGTTTGGAACAATCCTATTATATCCATACTCAGATGTTCCACTGTAGAAATAAATGTGAAGAGGAAACGTTCAATTTTAATTAACAAAATTATCCAAAATTAAAACTGTTTCCAAACATTCTCATACAATCTTAACAACTTTCATTGATAAATTACAATCCAATGGATCTCTTTCTCTCTCTCTTTCTCCTGTGTAGTGTTGTGTGCGGTGTATTCAATAGAGAAGTGTCAAGCAGTCGTGCTCTTTGAAATTCACTGTTAAGTTCTGCTCTAGATGTGCTGTTAGATGTTCTAAGGCCAGGTGACTCAGCTCAAAAGGAGGTCTAAATGAAACAGGCTCATTAAATTTATCATATCTTCGAGTCTACTTCCTCTCCTCCTAAATTTCACCATCGCACGGGTATTTTTCGTAAATATCTCAAGTTCTCAAGTAAGTCCACATTCTTTAAATAAAATCGGAGATTTGAATATTGAAATTTCTTGAAGGAATTCACTTCGGCACAAAAATTCAAATCGGCTTCGAAAAGCGAAAACAGAATGACCTAGAAAAGATCGAAACAATCGAAGAACCCAGTTTAGTTCTCAAAACGAAGTCAAAAGTTTTGTGATGGCTTCACATATGACCAACAACAACAGTTAATGGAATTTCCTGGATCTAAATATCCTGACTCGTGTACACAACTGTCCCGCTTTTACATGAACTTTCCCCATAATGTCCCGCTTTTTTTATATACTTTTCTATTGCGTCCCGCAAAATTCAACGCTTTTATCATGGCTCAAGTTGGCATGATGCTCGTGTGTATGCCTCGTTAATTCCTCACCTGTAATCTGAATCTTCTTGTGTGGTGTGTTGAGCTAGTCCGAGCAGAGGGGATGGAGAATCAGATGGGAGTTTCGGACAGAAAGACTGCCATTCAACGATGAAAGCCTAAAATAATCTCAATAAAAGCTATTCTGATTAAACACTTGCCAACGGTTCCGTTTTTGGTGGAACGTCCCGCTTTTTCGCACCTATGTTGAAAGTAATGTCCCGCGAAAAAGTTCCAAAAAGTGGAATTGTCCCGCTAAATACTACTTATGTCCCGCTTTTTTCCTTGAGGTTGCAAATATGTGATTTTAAGTATTCAATAATTAAGACAACTCACTTTATTTCTTGGGATGAAATCTGGATCTGGGTTCAGCCGGGATAGTAACTAAATGAAGCAGAGTCCATTAATAGTGCAAATTAACGAACTGAAATCTAATCAGATTTAGCGTTCATTATATTCTGTAACAAAATACATGTATTGAGACAGAGGATTTTTCCAAATACGTAATACATTGGCTAGAGTTCATAGGGATTGTTTATTATATCAAATTATGTGTTAACTTTAAACTTTGGGGATAAATCCGATTGGTTAATAAGGGGCGTATCGACTTAACAAAGCTGGTCTCAGCTGACTTACCTCACAGATAATAATGCCAAAGCTATACACATCAACCATCTCGTTGTACAGCTTGTCTAGAGGAGGGATACGTAGTAACTGAGGTAATACTAGACTCTAACGATACACGAACACTCCTTTGATTCGGTTTTATGGAATGGTCAAGTTACCGTTTACTATATAGAGGAAAAACATTCCAACTCACCTAACATCATCTCAGGGGCCATCCAAGGCATTGCGCCTACGATGGTCATTTTCCGTTTAATGTTCTTAACTCCCATCGTGATGGGTTTAGTAACGGCTTTGCTGTTCTGTCTCTTCGACTTGAAGCGGATTGAGTTGACAGGTTTGAGAGTCTCTCCTTCCACAGTCCGGGCTAGTCCGAAGTCAGCTACGACTGCTGTCAGGTCCTAGATCGTAACAGACACATTTTGAATTTAATTCGCAAGGAGCGGTTATTAAAGGAGAATTCCAAGAAACCATATACGTTACTATGTACGACATAACTTACTTTTCGTAGCAACACGTTGTGTGAGTTAAGGTCTCGGTGGATAATGTTATGTTCATGAAGATAGTCCTAAGATGGATAATACATATAATCCAAGCTAAAGTTAAGGATATTGATTAATCTCCATATCTTAAGCTCAGCCCCCAATGGGATAGTTCCAGTTTAATCCATCATCAGACAGTCCCACCCACGACGTTATGCAACAAGTGAAACATTTATCGCCAATTGGCCAGGATAATTTAATTATAAAGAATGATCATTGTATGTATAATACCCTTACCATTCCTGCTGCAATATCTCTAGCTATGCGGATGCGATGTATCCAAGGGAAATCAGCCTAAAAAATTCAAAATATGTAAAATCTGTAATTTAATATGATCCCAAATTTATCTCTAATCTCTAATATTAGCTTACCTTCTTGCAGATAGCATTATTCAACGTTCCTCCATCTACAAACTCAGTTATGAGGTTCACACTATCGTCCTCTGTTACGAATACACCGATAAATCTGAGAATGTTGGAATGGTTCAAGGATTTCAAGATGGAGACTTCTTTCTTAAACGAATTGCTCTCTCCTCGTGTTAGCTCCTTCATAGCATACTTCTTATCTGTGATCGAATCGGTAACCTAGATTTGACCAATGTTAAGAACTCGTTAGATAAAAGCATAATTTTAAAGTTCATTTATGATTCACTTTGATAATTAAGTTAACGGGAATCCATACAATTGGGATTATCCTACAAGATTCTCACCAAGAAAACTTGTCCGAAGAATCCGCTCCCAAGAGATGCGCCGAGAATGAGGTCAGAGGGTCTGAAGCAAAATCCGTCCTGGCTCTTTCTCCGCAGCGTCGAGCTACCTCTGGAGTGGAGTGAGTGTATCTTCGAGAGTCCAGTCGCTAGCGATCTACTGGACTCGAGCTTCCCTTCACTAAGAACACATATGTAATGACATATCTTAGAATCCGTACAGTTATATACTAGAACCATCACTAGCATAGCAACAATGCAGTTTGCAGCTAGATCGAATCAAGAGAAATCCTACTACTGCAAGTTCTGGGATAAAGGAATGAAATAATCCATGTGAAAACGGTTTCTCAACAAAAGATCGTGGTTTCTGCGTTATCTATGGAGGAGCCATTCAGTATGGACCTTTTGTCTACAGACAGGTGAGGGTAAGGTGCAAAAGTAGGTCGACAAAAGGTCGAAATATATACAATCTAAAAAGAATTGACCAATTGGACCTAAAAAGTGGTTTCGATTATTTGTAAGGGTCGCTTCACTTTGGCAGTCGTGCAATTGCTAACATTATTACGAGCATAAATGTATATATATTTACCAGATGGGGACGGATAGGATGGCAGTTTCACTCCTCGTTGTCAAACTAATTTCGTCCTCTGAATCGGAATCCAGCTGTTCTTGAGAAGAATAGAAGTCTGTGCTGTCGTCGCTATCGTTTGGGTCAGGTGCGGAGTGACTGAATTTGACCTCAGGGGTACGCGGCGTGTCCCCACGATCCGGTTCTGTCATTGTCGGAGGGGAGAGGTGTGTGTCTGTGGGGTACCCGGTCGCTTTGGATAACGTGGGGTGGTTGTTCATTGGGGGTTGTTCTGGGCTTATTGGAGAGTTGGTACGTCTTCTATAGAAACCCTTTCTCCCTGATAATTCGGGGTCCCTCTGTATTTGAGGTTGATTTAAAATAGTTTCGTCCTTGCATTCCTTATTACATGATTGGTTTCCAAGGCATTTGTCTTCCTGAGGCGTGTTAGGTGTCATTGCTTGGCCTGGCACCTTCCGCTCTATGACGATACTCACCATTGTCGAGTTCAAGTGTTTGAATAAATCCTGTAACTAAATATAGAAATACAGTAAAACAAAGCTAATTGGTCAATTTGGAATATTGTGCAAGATGCTGAATGTAATGTTGTCAGTTATATATATGAAAATAATGATGAAATTAGCATTTTTGTGTTGTTATGCAATTGCTGAGGATTCGAACATTTCCTGTTTGACAATAAGATGCTGTAAGCTGATAAACCAGCCATTGTGCTTAATTATCTGCTGCTAACTGAAACTACTCCCAAGTTTTATGCTCGAGCAGTATGGCATTGTATGCACTAACTTTGTTAAGGAAATCATGTTAATGTTAGCATGGCGCATAATTATGCTGAATGACAAACAGTTCGGGTAACCACGCGTGTTGACATTAGTAGCAAATCTCTATTGTTTGAAACAAAGAATGAATGAATGACAATTGAATAGAGACATAACGATACGACGTAATGGATTGAGAGAATGACTTCGAGAAATGACTGAACCAGCGTAAATAGCTGAAAATATTATTTTTCAAGAATCGGCCTTTCTCATAAATTCTCCGAGCACATTTCTGATCATCATACAGGATGCTGTATTACACAAGATACGGAAACATTAGACAATTTGCAAGAAACAGCATTGCGAACCATGCAATGTTATTGCTATGTTGCAGCTAATAGAAAATATTTCCAAAATTAGCACAAAAATCGAGATAAATTGTAGCTTAATTATTAAGAAATAACATAGACAATCTACGATCACTCACCTCGTCAATTGATTGGTTAAAAATGATCACACTCTCCACTTCTAAGATTCTATCGTCAGTCTCCAATTCGTATAGTCCGCAATTTAAACTCTTCGGAACGCTAAACATATCAGAAAATAAACTTAAGAATTTATACTTAGATTCAGGACGAGTGAGTTTGTTTCATAGAATTCAGATGATGATATCCGAGCGACTTTACCAGAATAAAGTTCTCGTAAGGACATTAAACCGTGATTGATGCCATTATTCTTTGAACTATATAAGTGTCTCTCATGTTTGTAGAGAATCAGGTGAACCAATTCTGTGTTATTAGTATTTCATTTGGTTTAGAAGACAATTCCGTATTATTCCAATTTATAATATAGGAATTCACTGAACTATTGAATTCACTTCCTGCTTAGAAATATTATCATTGGTTAATATAGACGAAAATCAAATTTAATTCAGTGATGAAAGGAGAAAACTAACAATCTATTGTTGATGTATTTCAACTTTGTTTTTGTAATTTTAGATTTTGAGTTGTTCATAAAGACCGTCCCCTTTCTAGACTAAACACTGGCCAGGTCAAACGTAATAATGAGACGAAGCACTACGATAAACTGGTAAGTCTAATACACCTCTTGCCTCAATGTAGATCTAACTATTGAGAAGAGCATGCAATACAATTACATTAGATAGCTCAGCTGGACTATTCTATTAATTATGATGCTACAGTGTATGATGACTCTGGGATTAGTAATGTAACAACTCAACGACATAACTACAAATATGCAATTTAGAATGGAATAAAAAGCTATCAGCCATAGTCTGGTGAATCTTAGACAAATTTGACTAGCAATCACTAAATGCTCTGGGATGCATTAGTTAGGAAGGAATTTTAAATTGCCATTAATTAATAGATATTCTAATCATCGTGAATTTTGCAAATTTCGAAGAAAAGAATGTAGGAAGTGAACTTCTGATTAATGTTAGAAATGATTTGGTATGGCAAAAAGAATGCTGTCTCCTGAAAATTGCCTCACTCTTTCATTATTACCAGAATTGCGCTTTTAAGTTGCTTAGAAAAAGATATGTTAATTAGTTAGAAAGGAAGCAATTCCAGAATCGAAACTTCATTATTTCTGAAAATTACTCTATAATATTTAAAAACGAGTACGCACAAAATGTTAATTAGTCATACGGAATTTACACTCGTAATCTATTGGCTAAGATAACATCATTTCAATGACATTCCAATAGTCTATAACTATCACGCAGGCTATTCAGGAATTTAAATTAATTAATTCCCATAAATACTTGACAAATGTGCATAAGCAGAGCTACAGTTGGGTACGCAGTCTAGACATTACAACAGCCAATGAATATTCAACGTGCAACGTCGAAGTAAAAATCCATACAACCTTAAAAAAAATATTTATGAAAGAAGTTCATTTATAAATTAGTTTTTCTTAATTAAATTTAATTAATAATGAGAAATTAGATAAAAACACTGTCTCGCCTTATCGACGTGTGGAACAATGCTAGTATTACGTCATGACTCACTATCAATTCAGTGCGAACCTGAAAACGGAGATACTGACCGCTATCAGGTGACATTTGAATGAAAAGTTTTCGAGAGTTCATTATTAATCATATTCCTGTCCATCAGGTTATCCACGATTATTATCTAAATTCTTTTCTGAAATTATGACATATTTGTAATTAGGATATTTTTAAGATTTCCTCTGGAAATAGGATCTATTGATATAGCAGAGGTATTGGAAACAGTTCCTCCCACTGGCATAATGAATAGAAATCCCAAGTTTTCCGTTTGATACTTCCTTAGAAGCGAAAAATGTATATCTTTTAATTTACATTGCTGTTCTCGCAAAATGTCATTTGCAAATATTCAGCGTCGAATTTAACATTAAAATATTACTAAATGAGCTCACCTTTTAACATATAACTCAGTCACAATCTCGTCTGGATCTAACTCTCCTATAGCCTCCAATTTTCTCTTCTTGTTATCGACATAAAGATCGAATTGTAGTCCATTGATATAAGATCTTGGGACGGTCACCTTTAAAACTTGGCTGTTAGAGAACTTACGGGTGGAGTTAATGTCTCTTCTCATATGTTTAGAAGAGTTTCTCTGGGAACATTTGCTGCTACAAACAAATATAAGATATACTTATAATATAAGAACGAGTGAAAACATTTTTGGAAGCCAGAAATATATACATATTTAAATGAATAATAATACACGAGATGATTTTGGATAATGGGCTGTATATTCCTAATAGAATTAATGTGGGAAAAGAGTACTTTAGTTCGATTCTAAGTGTGAAGTTCGGATTCCATTCCAAACAATAGAACTTATCTATAGTATCAGAAACTGATTCGAATGCAATTAAGTATAGAACTAAAAGCATGGACAGTGAAATAGGCCAGTGGTAGACATAAAGATAGACAGGATAGCTGTGGGTAAAGAGTAAAACAAAGGTAGAATCGTCTATCATCGTAACGGCGTAAATGGTACAGATGTCCATTTGTTGCACAAGAGATGAATATTCTCAGATCTAGAACTGTGAGAAATTATTGTCTACCTAACTTTAAATAGCGAATCAGATGTTTATTATAATAATGCTTTGAAATAATTATGGTCATACTCATATTCATAAGTATTGACTACAGAAAGGGTTAATGAAGGTATTTAAGAGAAGAGAATGCGACTTAATGGAATGGAATTCCGCTTGAGTTTGTCTTCTCTTTGCTAAGATAGTTTGAGGTTAGGGAATTATGTGTGAAATATTCTTTACATAGTGTTGTGTATCATAACGAGGATTGCTTAACATCAAACAAATTGACCAAAGATTATAATTTCCTTGAAGAAAACAACCTAGATTGCTAGCTAGAATAACAAGATAGTTACACCAACCTGTGATATTAATAGATATAAATATTGAGCTTTCCAACTCCACAATTGAAGTAATATCCCACTAATGGAACGCAAATTGGCATTATGGGATTCGCAAGAGTGGTGGCATAGTAATTAATACATAAAATGGCTAGAACTAACATTTCAATCTCGAGAAAATGAAAGGATGTTGCAAACTCGTTAGATTTCCATCTAATGAAGTCTTAAGTGAAGACAGAAATAATGACTTCTCATAGTGCAGCTTCAATTTCGCATTTGAAATATCAAAAAATGTTTGGTTACTGAACTGGAAAACATATACCTAGATTGAAACCAGGAAAAACAATGGAGGTACACGGGTACTTAAAAACGATCATAAGTAAGCCACATCTGTGATATAAGAGAGGCGATGAAAGAAATGTTTTGGGAAATTGTCAGATGAACCACACTTGTGTTGAGTTCAATCAGTGTGTTTATATTATGAACTAATTGGTATATAAACAATCTGAAGTTATGCATTAAGTAATAAGGTCAAGTATAAACGCGAGTGATAGCACAAGATAGTACACAACAATCTGTAACCTCCAGACAAATTGAAATGGAAATTACAGTATCAGAAATCACCATAATAACCCCACAGCCAAATAAGGTGGTGGATTAACGAAAAACTTTTACTGAATCGCATAATTCGTTAAGAGAGAAAGAAGCATTTGATAGGTCGAACTTCAGCTTGTGATGAAGTCATTCAATGGTGGAGAGAATTATACGCAAGATGGAGATTACTTAAAATGGAGTTGCCGTTAGTATAGATTGCATGGACAATCCTGGCACACCGAATTCCAATAACTAATCTTGTAAAAGTGTGTAACAAGCATTGATAGTAATCTAGACAACCAAAGAGGGATTCGTAATTATTTCTGAGGAATTTAGTAAATCAGATTATTCCCTACGACGAATCCAAGTTTATAAGAAAACCAATCTACAATTATTGATTCATAATTGAAGAGATGATTGAAACTCTACCAACCATTCTATGATGGAAAATACAGTAGGTGTTTTAGAGATGAGATCGCATGAATGCGTCATTAGCAGATGATACAACTTAAATAAGGTGAAGAGTACATAGAGGATGATAATGTGTGCCATATTAACAACTAGTTAGATACATTCCTAAACCCGTTGCGGTGTAGTGGGCAGGAGATGAAATACTTTCAATTTACTATTAACTACTCACGAAATAGTTACACTAATATGTAGTAAACGGAGTTGGAACGTAAACCACATTCAATACAGTTTCATAATGAATGCTCTTATAGCACTATTTGAGGCTAGAATAGACGAGTCGAAGTGGTTTTGTAACAACCATATGTGTGAATAGTAATAGCCAAGCGATATTGCAGACAATACGTGGATTGACTTATTAAAATACGATGAAGCTATGGACAAAATTCGAGACAACACAACCACAATGGTTAGATAAGTTTGTTAGATAATAAAGAGGCTCGTAATCCCATTTATCAAGTCCCCGTTACTCTTCAGGTTATCATTTACGTGACTAATCCCTCAGGTAAATTTAACGGGAAATATGTAAGCAGAATGGGAATACATCTGAGATTGTAGTGCCTTTATCAGTCATATCAAACTGAAAAATCCAGATAGAACATAACTAATACTAAATAACTATTTCTCCTTCAACAACACTTGCGTTAGCATTCCTAACTACCGCGGTAAATTCCATCCTCGTACTTTCAGTATTACTCTTAATAAATTAAGGCATTAATCACAAGGATGATGTATTATCTAGCATTAGTTAAGAGGAGGTTATATTTTAAAAAGTCCCAATAGGAAAATTCGACAGGAGTTTTTGGCAAAGATTCCCATATTTTCCGCTGACTCCTATTGAATAGTTCAGTTAGATATGTTCCTAAAATAGAAATACAAGCAAAGGATCGATTACAAAGTCTGTAATGGAATGAATGTCGTAAACTTTATTATGAATCATTCATTTATAAACTAGAAAATATTTTCCATAAAATAGTCAGAATATTTCAGCCACATTAGGAGGTCAACAAATATGCTACGATCCAAAACTTCTGTCGATGGTAAGAGATATCCTGTGGAACGATATATCCTAGTTATCTTATGGAACGACGTTAAACAGTTATGCAAATTTGAGATGGTTAATAAACTAGGTGTCAAAATCTCACAGAAGTGTAAAAATTCAGAAAAAATATCAAGCAGCTCAAATTTCCTTATACATTTATGTACCAACATTTTAAGATAACAGCTTTTCAATACAAAAGCGTTTATCTGTACAATCGCCACCTAATAGCTGTCCATTTTACTCATTTAAATCTCTAACAACGAAAAAACGGTCAATTTGGTAAATCTGTTGGGTGGATATTATAGACTGACAGGTTGGAACAAAACGTTACAAACCTAGCACTTGGTAGACTATTAAATGAATCAGACACAAAGGAACGAAATTTCTAGGTCATTGCGTCGAGGTACGGACATAATCAGATAAAATACGGAAAGAATGATTTCAGAACATAGATAGATACAGCCTATAAACAAAGTCTCCCGCTTTTACATGAAATTTACCCATTATGTCCCGCTTTTAGATTCCATGTATAATACTTTATATTCCGTACCTTCACGTCACGCGAAATTCAACGCTGCGTCCCGCTTATATCATGGGATGTACGAACTAGGATCATTCCAAATGTTCAAATCCATTTCTATAATCAATTCGAAAAGAGAGTTTCGAGAACTGAATAGGGACAAGGAATGAATTTCTCAGGAAAGGAGTGTTCTTGTCCATAATAGTATACTATGGCTGGTGTACTACAATATGACGTCATATTCTCACCGGAAATGAATGCATTTATCAGACATTCTAATGGTTACTACGCAAATACTATTCGTAAACAGACAATTTGATGACAAATAAAATATATAAACAAAAATAAACAAATTACCTCTTCCTTTTTGAGAAACTCTTACTGCGTAAAAAGTTGAGACACATTTGGAGAAATATCATTTTTGGAATAAAAATCGCTCGCAATTTGAAATGGAATAACAGTTCGCTGTGACTATATATACCATTCATTAGCTGATTACGCTCTGGCCATTATACAATAACATTACGTGAATGCATTCTACCTGATTCTACCAAGGATTGATGTCTTAATGGGTAGGTAAGAGAGGTTTCTACTCAACTAATTATGAGATTATTATTATATACAGTCGACTCGGCTTAATTAAAATGACAATGAATTTTGCTAACTCATTTCCGGTTATGTCATTTTGGGCGGGGAAGCCATATAAATATGGGTCCAAGCTATAAATAGAATGGACCCCAGGTCATTGATGGGTTTTAATAGGGTCACATCGGTCAGAGGACATTTTGCCCCGATTAAGCGGAGAACCCTATTAACCGATTAACCGAAAATATTATGTATTAGCTTCTATTTATGAGAGCTATTCCGGTCCTGCCAAAAGTGTCCCGATTAAACAGTGACCCTATTAAGCGGAGTCGACTGTATATACATACATATATATATATATATATATATATATATATATATATGACAGCATTCTACTAAGTGTAGCTCTAGCTGTCTGCTACTTTGTAATATAATATCTTGTAGTTGAGTAGCCAGACACGTTATTGCTATTTTGGTAATGATTGCATTCAGAGAGGAATTCTATTGGTCAGCAAACTAAAACATTCTACCAATCAGTATACCTGAATCACTACTGTAAAAAGATTATCTTAATGGACTCTGTTTAAATCGAAATTACTTGAGAAGCAAACCTTATATGTTATTGATGTAAACAGAATGACATAAGGTACCAGCTTTGTCCATCATACAGGCGGGCATACCTGGAATTCATTTCGTGTGGAGGACTAACAGTTCAGTACAAACACTTCAAACAGAATAAAGCCATAGTTAAGAAGATCCACCAAAACATTCCTCAGAGAAAGGATACCCTGACAGGAAGAGGATGTTCCTTAGAGACGGAAGGAATGTGATTAGTAAACTAAATACGGTACTTGGTTAGAGTTTATTTCTTAATGCAACGTGGTGGCACAATAAAACCTAGGTTTGTTCCAGCGGAAATAGGAAGGCAGAGTCGATTCATGCGTGAACTTTGATTATCAAATGCAAATAAATATGACGTGTTCATAACCGGAACCTTACTTTCGCAGGGTCATTATAACAAAAATACTAAAGTAATCTTTCATAATTTTAATCCGTAATTGCAACTCCCAAAATAATATGTCAGCGCATAGCTGTAATCAATAACGAGATTCAATCTATTTATAGAAAGAGGCTGAGTAATTATTTTCAAATTGCACTGTTAATTGGTCGAAGGCATTAAACTGATTCATCGATTGCACAATCGCCGAAATAGTCAACGTGTATTGAGCAATCATAGAATGGAGGTTGACTCTTAAACGAGAATTTATTGATACTCAAATACTTATTAAATCTTATCAATCCTGAACAATGAGTAGATTATGACATGCTGTAACCTGTGTACTCAGATCCACACGTTATCACGAGAAAAGATGACTGAATTGTCGAGGATATGAATTTAGGACAATCTGTACCTCTCAATGTTTATATTAAGGAGTAAACACAGCAGAACAATACAATGCCAGTTCAACTTAACGGCCCACTTTCTTTAATTGTTGTCTATTGTTCTGTAGCAATCCACCTTGATCCTTCAAACCTTGGACCATTAGAGAGAATATGTACTGTCATCCAACTAATCTAACCGTCCACTACTTTCCCATTCGTAGATAATTAAAGAGAAACATGGAATATCGAAAAAGAATAGTTACATTACCATCGGAAGAAGCTCATACAAATGGTAAGGCTCATCCACCTAACCACCCATAGAAATAATACATTTATAAAAAAGTGCACTTCTCGGTTCCTACGGCTATGAGTTACTACTAGCTTCAACATGAATTAAAAATTCATATTTTGGACAAAAAACGTTGAATGTTGTTAATAGAGAACTACAAAACTTAAAAACAATATTTTTTCAAAAGGCTTTTCTGGCAATTTTCAAGTAATGTTCTGTGAGGCGTAATTTAACCATAATTTATACAGTGGAGCAGGGGAGGCAACCTTTTGAATGGACTGTGTCAGTTTACATATAATGTGACATATTTATGAGATTGTGTGCCAGTGGCACGTCTGCTTAGAGTTGCCGAACCCTGAATCTACATAAATGTCGGTCTGTCGACCCAAATTTATTTTCAACTCCGCGTGCCATAGGTTGCCGACCTGCTGTAGATATCTTCAATCTATTAATATCGTTAATTGTACAACATGGACCATGGATTAAAACGAAATAAAGCCGACTCACCACAGTAGTGTATTGGAGTTTGGCTTAGCGTACTGGGAGGAGAGTCCGATCAATTGGTCACAATTTGTACAAGAAAAGCATTCTGGATGGAATCCTACTCTCTTCCCGACACTCTAAAAGATAATTGCATAAAGAACAGTCGTATCCGTCTTATATTCAAACGGGAAATCTCCTCACCATAAATAAGCCTTTTATCTGTTTATTACATCTCTCGCACATCATATTGTTGTCATGTCTTTTCGGAGCTGAGTTTTCAGGAGCACAACCGGATTGCAAGCATCTAATTAAATAGCAATATTTCAGGTTGGATCTCACAAATAAAATACAGTGTCTGAAATAGGTAAATTCGTGAGAAAAATTTTTGGATACCATTTGATAGGATATTGGCATTAGAAGGTTGACCAATCATTGTAATTGTGAGTTATCAACATTAATTTCCATCCAATGCAGTTAATAATCATAATTATTTTCGTATCTGACAAATATGTGTGTTCGTTTTATGACATAATTTGATAAGTGGGAGAGGTGGCGAAGGAATTATAAAATAATTTAGCATGGTTTCATACAGGATTTTTCTGTGGGGGAAATAGACGGAATGCTGTAAGCGAAACCTTTAAGTAAAGTCTGGAATGCCAGTTTGTATAAGAGCCTAGGAATAGGTTGGAGGTTATCCTAGGCCGTCCAACCATAAATATAAAAACTTTGGTGGGTGCAACATGTCTGTCTGAATAGTAATGAAGAACTGTAGATACAATGAAGCACTGTGGTCAGAGAGTATTTATTGGAATTTCTACTTTGATCTCTAATTAGTGATCCAATCCTATGCGAGACTTCTTTCATGGAATTATGAAAAAACGCAATTATATTTTTACTCATAAACTAGAGAGAATCCTCTAAGATATACTCATGCTCGGTAAACACGATTAATCACTTTAATCAGGTCATTTTCCACTTCACATGTTCTTAAATAGACAAAAGAACAAATGGAAGGATGGATGGAGTAATGCTAGTAACCATGTTAGAGAACTTAAAAAAAGAGTTATAGGATATCACACATGCAACTATGTTCAAAGTTTCTGATGATCAAATTTGAACACATCAATTCCTTGAATAAATGAATTACTCAAAAGTTTTGAATTTTTTACCATCTACATATCGGCCGTTCATGGGCGAAGATATGTTTGTACACTAACAACTACTTCAGGGAAATGTCATGGAAATATCATGTTATATTAGCCTTAGATCTTTTAACCAACCATTTCTTTTCCCGAGATTAATGTTGATTGCAATTACAAGTTTAATCTAGTTTTACATTTGACAAACATGCTTCGCTTGCTTGCGCTGCGCGACTTGCGGACACTGTGTGTCCGCAGAGTAGCCCTACGGGTGCCTGGGAATATTTAATAAACGGTTGATTTCCTTACTAAAAAATGTCATTCATCTACGGTTATTTATGAATTCAGAACTGGAGAAGAAGATTAAGTTTATGATAAAAGGAATTTGCTTAATATTAAGCTAACTAATCCTGAATGTAATTAATGTCAATTTGAAACTACAAAGTTCACATTATAAAGATTATTATATTTGAACGACTCAAACAACTTCAGTCGAGTAACGTTAACAACAATCGAGGTATGTGTTTGATCAAATTATAGACTCAAAATAACTGTATTCAATCATTTATATGAAATAGAATCGTGTAAATCGCATTATAAAAACCTAATAATTGATTGGTTCTCGCTTGAACCAATGAATTTCAATCACAAATAGTCCCTTCGATTGTATGCATTGTAAATGTATTCACTACTGTTTTGATCCCAATGTATTTGCATTATAAAAGAAACGAATTTCATTGGTTGGCACAATTTGTCACCTATCTCGGCGAAGTGTGAAGATTTCGCTTAGATCTTCGAACTTAATCGTAGACTCATTATTATTTACCTGTGCGCCAAATTTCACATTTCTAGCACCTCCCAGTTCCTCGATCAACTCTGTACAAACAAAAACCCATTGCGTTTTAATATATAAGATTGTGTCATTTTACGCGTGATTTAAAACATAACATTATCGATCTCTAATTCGTTTAATTAACTCTCAGATCTTTTGGCTCATAAACAAGGTTTATCTAGTCCCCTCGAGGAGGTCTGAGGGAACCCATTTCAACCCCCCCACTTTATAAATAGTGTCAACACACCCCCTGGTAACTCGTTTCTGGTCAAGTGATTTTAAAAGAAGTCATAAAAATGAGGCAATTTGCATTAGATAGAACATACCCTTCTATTGGAAATAGTATCAAACAATATACTTGGAATTGCTGGCTTTGAATAGTGGATTAATGCTGTTATAAGAGTAATGATAACTAAAAGTATTCCATGAAATGACAAAGCTATTTTACGATTTCTTGAAAGTACTAAACTTCATGAAATCCTCCATCACACATTTGTAACTGTAAGAAGTCATTGCCTTCTCAGGACTTGAAATACCCAGGTTCAAAGTAAATCCGACAAATTCAAACCCAGCTGCTATCAAGATGGAAGAGATTATGCATAGGATTGTAAGAGCTGACCTATCAAACTGGACACTACATACCCAAGCAACGGCAGTGTACAGTAGGTATGTTACATCGTAGAGTAGCACAGGAAATCAGATAGATTAAATCTGATTGGGTTATTGAAAATAATTCTATAGTAGCGTGTAGTACCAAGGATTGCTTTATAAATCTATTTCAGTGAGTTCAAGTCCTTAGTATAAATGGGAGGAGTTGATGGCTGTTGCTTATAGTAAACTTATTTACTATCTAAACTAATACTAAATTAAAATCACTTATTAAGGTGCATAGTAATTAGTAATTTAACTGTCCGAATAGCGATTTAGGAAAATAAATAGGCTCTCTTTCGCCATAAATAAAACAAACAAACCTTTTCTGCAGATAATCAAGATAAGCAAACTCCTTCCCCCCAACAAGATGTCTATTCCTAACGATCAGTTTATGCATACCAACATACAATGCCTATAATGGCCGCTACACTAGAAACAATCCAATATATACCGCTGCTATTCAGTGTGCTCTGTAACTGTGTGGTACAATCACAAGCGAATCCTGACGCGATCAGAGCAATTAGTGGAAAAGGATTCGAAGATAGTATCATCCATCTAGCCAGGTTATTGTATGGAGTTCAAATCATGACAATGAAAAGTATTTCTGGAATGCATGAATTAACTAGTGGTATGTGTTGTCAGACATATTTTGGCTTATTATAGCTTATACCATATGGAAGTGTAGGCAGCAAATTTGCTCTAGACATGATAGTACATGTAGTATTCCTTATAAATGCTATTAAATTCGACTCAGGCATAAGGAAATGAGGTTGATTAAATTTGTAAACTTATGAAATGAACCGCAACACAACGCTCTTGTAAAAATATTAATAAATATCAATCAGGCAGCAAACTAATTGTAGAAACGCTGGTTGCTAGAGATGATTAAAATTGTTCTAATGTGAAATCGATCAACTGAGCAAGTTGACGTCATGTCAGTGCAGCTGCCTAGTAACTATTGGGCAGATTGGAATTTGTGAGAGCATCAGAGAGTGCTTGTCTCTGGGCTTGGTCCAGATGTTCGATACAGACGTCCCACACCTGTGGAGAGGTGTGAATGTGCTGAATGATGGTCAACATCCGGTTGTGACACTGTAAGTCTTCAGAAGTGGTTTCAAGGCGAAACGACTCTGCAAATATCGCCATTATCCTCGGTAAATTGGAGTTATTGGCGCCTAAAATGTACTCGTTATTCGACTCAATGAGCTCGCAGAGATAAGTATAGACAAAGGCCGCTTCTTCTCTATCCTCAACAATCGGGAGCCAGGATAGGAAGAGAGGAAGGATGCTGTCGTACGGGACTAGATGAGGTAGGTTCTTACATATCTTAGCTACGGCGGAGATAGCGTTATCCGTTGCTGAGCAGTCGAATAGGGAGACTCGTGCGTCTTCGCGTGAAATGCACTGGGAGAGGAGAGCGAGAGATTCAACGCAGGCCTGCCCGAAGTGCTCGGGCGGACACTTTGAGAGGATTCCCAGTCCATAGGCCGCCGCTTGTCTGACTTCAGGCTCCGAGTCATTGACGTACGCCTGCATCTGAGCGAGGAAATTGTCTTTGTAGATGTGGCACTCCTTACTCGAGAACTCGATTAGATCGTCGAACACGCAGATGCCCCACTGTCTCTCGCACTTGGGTCTGTCTGGGAGGAGCATGGAGGAGAAGCTAGGGAGGAGTTGGTTGAAGAGAGGGAGGAGAGAAGAACCGTGTGTACTGAATAGTGAGTGCATCACGTCGCTAATCTAGGAGGAGACTTGAAATAAGCCAGGAATCTCAGTTATAATACCCTAAGTGAACTAGATTGATGTGAATTGGTAATATTAGGGATATATTCCTTCTTAGAAGTGTCTGAACTATGCACATGTAAACCGGAAACCTCCCCCAGTTCGAGACAAAAGAAACAATAACTTATGTTTGAAGCCATACCTGTTACACTGTTAATAATTTCCATTATAGATACTAATCAGGTCATGGTACGTATAGGGAAATTACTTTTAGAATTGTGTGAGGATGAGGATCATGGTATAGAATCCTATAGATTAGTAATTATTACCACAGGGCACCGCCCGGAAAGATCGACCTGTGGACCCCTGTCCATATTATCCGGAATGCCAGAGGACTCTGGAGTAACCAGGCGTCTTACCTTGGATAGGATCTGCTCTTCACAGTCCGTCTCTCCGGTCAGACTATCCTCTGCATCCTCATCCAAGTCATCCTCGTCCTTCTTCGCAATCCGCTCCTTAGCCCTCTCTGCATAGGTGACGATGCTCTCCGTCAGGAGCTTCACTATCATCTGGTACTGCTCCGCTGTGAAGCAGTTAGCCCCGATCAAGTCCACGCACTTGCACAGAGACTCGAGCATCATTGCCTACGCAGGAGTGAATTCTCAAATTATTTTATGGAATCACATACTTATTATACATATGTATATGGGTAAACCTCTAAGTATGGTAAGAACCCATTCTCCCGATTGACATTCTTACCATGTAAATAATACATTGTGAAGACTCCTAATGGCAACCCTGACAACACACTGGTATCACAAATGTTCGGCATATTTTTTCCTTAATTAAATTGTATAATTATACACAGAATCTTAATAGGAAAATTATACAAACAACTAGATGTTAACTCTATACAGTAGAATAGGGAGAGGGAAACTTGACACAAAGTCTAATTCTGGATAGTACATCCTAATCTTATTGGCTAGCTAAACACTCAAGGGCAGGAGTTACACAGGAATGTTTAAGAACTATTCACGGGAGTGGTAGGCAAGAGGTGATAGGAGGACAAGTTGGAGGGGTAGGACAAGTCTGCTGTGTGCCAGCACTCGTATATTGAGGAGTGGCTGTTAACACATCAGAGCTAACACACTTATTGAGAGGTTTAACGAAATAGTAATTCTCTTCCTCACAGACACACGTGTAGCTGTCTAGTGTGTCCTGACAATAGCCACCAGTAGGACAACTATTAGAGCGGTCAAAGCATTGATAAGACAACTCTTGTGTGCAGTCAACGTAGATAGATGGATCTGTTGCTCGTTTACCAGAATGTTGAGGAGGAGTTGCACAACGAGAACTTATAATATTCAGATTTACTTTTGACAACCATTGTAGACTACAATCACAGTGTAATGGTAAACCGTAGAGATGGATTACATTAAGATTAGGCAAATATTCGAATGCTCTGCTAGAGAGATGAGATATGGGATTATTCTCAATATGCAACCGTACTAAAGCTGTTCCATTATTGAACCATTTATTCTCTATTCGAGTGATTCTATTAGATTCTAACGATAGCCTCACCAAGTTGTGATAATTTGAAATTGCTGGAATCGAGGTTATGCGATTATTGAAAAATGATAAAAAAGTCAATCCATGTAATGAGGGAGTTTGACTGAGAAATGAGACGTTTGTTAAGCCAGAAGATCGATAGTGTAGCTCCTTCAACCTGACGAGAGGAGATAACGTTGCTGCCGGGTTAGGAATGTGGACTCCTCTTACTTCTAGATTAGTGAGAGCAGTGAGGCCTGAGAATGTTTGATCTGTTAGGTTTAAACCGCTGAAAGGTATTATTGTAAGGCTTTTGAGACGTCGTAACCCGCTAACATGTCCCTTACGAAGGGTTTTCGTGGGATTATTGGGTGTTAGAAAATTCAGGTGTAAAAGTGTCAGGAGTTTGTTGGATCGAGAAAAGTAAGGAAAGTATTCTAATTCTGCTGAGCTATCTAGAAATTTCAGATTCGGAAACAGGAAGAACACGTCTGGACGGATGTACACTGTGCCTCTAACCTGAAAGAACTCGAGTCTATCATTGTATGCAAATGCGCCTAGCCTCAGCTTCGTTCCAAGGGAGTTCCAAATTAGGATACCGGAGGCATCAGGCAAATCCATCAGCACAGAAATTTGGTTAAATCCAGTGATATTCTGCCTTCTCAATGTAAACGTAGAAATATGACAGTAATTATCCCTTAGAAAACATGTTGGGTCAGACTTGGATCTTTCTATATCGGAACACTCAACACGACAATCATGAAATCCTTTCACTGAGAGTGAATAATAGCACAACAATAATAACAACACGATCAACAAGTTATTACATCTCATCGCTTCAGTCAATAAACTCAAATTAATAGAATATATATGTATATACGTATATATATATACACATACTATAAATATATGTCCAATATACTCGTACCATGGGATATATCAAGTAACTCGTACATATTAAGTGTTCAATCATTAGATTGAGCAAAGTAGGATTTCAACCATGGATATTAGTAAACAATATTCTCTACCTATGTACATCTCACTAGGATCAAAGAGCCAACTGGGATTAAAACCTTGCAATTTTATTGGTCGCAAACCCATCTCCCGATTGACATTACTTTACTGTTATCACAAATGATCGGCATATTTTTCCTTTAATTAAATTGTATAATTATGCACAAAATCTTAATAGGAAATTGTATAAGATACAAACAACTAGATGTTAACTCTATACAGTAGAATATGGAGAGGGAAACAGAGTCTAATTCTGGATAGTACATACTAAAACTGGCATCTTATTGGCCATCTAAACACTCAAGGGCAGGAGTTACAGATGAATGCTTAGTTAGTTGTATGAACATCCACAGATGGGCGTGTGGTAGTTGTACAAGTGGGAGTAGGACAAGTGGGAGTAGTACAAGTGGGAGTAGTACAAGTGGGAGTAGGACAAGTGGGAGTAGGAGGACATGTACACTGTGTACTGGTTATGCATTGAGTTGAGGTGGTTGTAGACTGCTCGTAGTTAACACACTTATTGAGATGTTTAATGAAATAGTAATTCTCTTCCTCACAGACACACGTGTAGCTGTCTAGTGTGTCCTGACAATAGCTACCAGTAGGACAACTATTAGAGCGGTTAAAGCATTGATAAGACAACTCTTGTGTGCAGTTAACGTAGATAGATGGATATGTTGCTCGTTTACCAGAATGTTGAGGAGGAGTTGAACAGCGAGAACTGTATAACTTCAGACTTACTATTGACATCCATTGTAGACCACAATCACAGTGTAATGGTAAACCGGTGAGGTAGATTGCAGTTAGATTAGGCAAATACTCAAACATTCTGCTAGAGAGATGAGAAATTGGATTAAAATTCAGATTCAGGGTTACTAGGGCTGCTCCATTATTCGACCATTTATTCTCGATGCGGGAGATTCTATTAGAATCTAATGATAGTTTCTCCAAGTTGTGATAATTCGAAATTGCTGGAATCGAAGATATGCGATTTTTGTAAAATGATAAAAAAGTCAATCCATGTAATGAGGGAGTTTGACTGAGAAATGAGACGTTGGTTAAGCCAGAAGATCGATAGTATAGCTTCTTCAACCTGACGAGAGGAGAGAATGTTGTTGCCGGGTTAGGAATATGACATCGTTTTACGAATAGAAGAGTGAGAGCAGTGAGACCCGAGAATGTTTGATCTGTTAGGTTTAAACCGCTGGAATGGATTATTGAAAGCCGTTTGAGATCTCTTAACCCGCTAACATGTCCGCTGCGAAGAGTTTTCGTGGGATTAATAGATGTTCGAAAATCAATGTGTATGCGTGTCAAGAATTGGTTGGACCGAGAAAGGTAAGGAAAGTATTCTAATCTTGCTGAGCCTAAAAGCAGATCTTTCAGATTTGGAAACAGGAAGAACAAGTCTGGACGTATGTAGTACATTGCACCATTAAGCTGCAGGGACGTGAGTTTATCATTGTATGCAGATGCGCCTATTCTCAGTTCAATTCCGAGGGAGTTCCAAATTCGGATATTGTCGACATTAGGGAAATCTATCAGCACAGAAATTTGGTTAAACTCAGTAATATTCTGACTTCTCAATGTAGAAGTAGAAAAACGACAGCGATTATCTTTCAGAAGACAAGTTGGATTAGACTTAGCTCTCTCCGAACCAAGGCACTCAACACGGCAATCACCTCCTTTCACTGAGAGTGAATAGTGGCACAGCAACAACGACACGATCAACAAGTAGTTAGTATATCCCATAGCCTCAGTAAAATCAACTCAAATAGAATGTATATGTATATATCTATACTTATATATGTAGCAATATACTCATACGATGAGATATCAGGTAACACATACATACAGAAGTGGATATATTGATAATTTAACCAAAAATTCCCAGGCACTATCACTATATCCAATATCTACTGTATTGAGTGTTCTATAATTAGATTGGGCAATATATGAAGTCGGATTTTCAACTATGGTTATTAGTAAATAATATTTTCTAATACATCTCTCGCTTATAAATTAAATCGATGGCCTCCCTTTGGTTTAGATCAGTGGTTCCCAACGGGGGCTCTACCACCCCCCAGGGGGCGTTGGCTTTCCTCAAGGGAGCGCTAGAGAGGAAGGGGCGTTGTGGGGAACGTTGAGAAGGGGGCACTGAATGAGAATTTATTGTTACATATGTAAATATAATTGTAACATTGTTGTGTTGCTCACAAGAAAATTATTCATCAATCAGAATATAGCCAATGTATTATGTCTTAGTTTTGGATCAACAGTTACAGATGGCTTCTTAGCAAGGAATTATAAAAAGGGATTATACTCTGACTTGATAAACAATGAAGTGTGGGGGGGCCTTCTGAAAGTTTCAAGCACTTTAGGGAGCGTTAGAAAGAGAAAGGATGGGAAACACTGGTTTAGATTAATACTGTTGAAATGTTTATTGCATACTCGTTAATAAAAAGATGGTAGATGTATGTGAGAAGTCTATAAGCACTTAGACTAAATACATTTATTTTAATTTCGTAAATTTTTATTCAAAAAAATTAACTTTGTAGGATATTACTCACATGAATGTCAGAATCTGGTTCTATGTTGATAGCCTCAAGCAGGTGCAGCCTGATCATCTCCCACATCCTGTCCACAGCCGCCACATTACTGTCCTTGACACATTCCAACAGAAGTGGCAGTGATTCCGCGGCACAGGCTCGCACCATCTCGTGGAAGAGGAACTTGAGGTGTGGCACCATTATCTTGCACACCTCCTCGGCGTAAGGGGCAAATCCCTCCTTCAAATCCCTAGTGTGATCACACAGCTTAAGAATCAGAGATAGAGTATGATTGAATATATAATCAACAGCTGATTTCATAGCGGTCACCTGTCATGAAGTAGCAATAGTCCCAAAGACAAATTAACTTCAAGCTTGTCCATCCCAAAATACAAGTTTTATCATTCCCATATATGGAGTTAATTGTAGGTGATTTTTTACGCAGTTTTGATTGCTAACAAGAAATTCCTACTCTACTACCGTACTTTAGTATTCATGTTTTAAGGGGAATTAAGATTAAGTGGGAACTTTCCTTCTACCAAAACTCATCCTTAAACTGCGTTAATCCATGCGCATCTTCCAATACAGTTCTAATTATAGAACAGTGGAACCTGCATAATCCGACACTCGTTGGGAAACGAAAAAAGTGTCGGATTAACAGTACAAATTGAATGGTATGAAACTGTTGGATTATAGAGGTGTTTATCAAGGTTATACTTATTGGAAATATTCTGGTTATGCATATTGGAAATATTCTGAACTCTACCTCGCATATATGACCAGCATTTGGCAAGCAGTGGCCTTCTCTTCCAGTCCCGCCGTCTTGATCCCGAACTTCTGCTTATCGGAGAGAGTGATGAACTCCCAGCCAGAGTCGTCATCGTCGTCCAGACTCTCCTCTGTGCTGGGGATGATGGCCAGGTCTGGAGAGTGGGAAGCTGCCTTCAGGAGGGGAGTCATCACCACCGGGAGGAATTTCACGAAGTCCTGCTGGAGGATCTTGCACATGCGCGCCCAGGAGCTCATCATGTAGGAGATCTGGGGATCGTCTGGCTCGAACTCGTCCTGCTCCGTCTGAGCCTATCAGAGCATTGGTAGCATACGACAACTGTCCGTGTTTGGCGGGACGTCCCGCTATTTCACTCTTCTATTGAGCTAATTTTCTTGAGTGTCCCGCTTTTACATGAAATTTCCCCATTATGTCCCGCGAAATTCAACGCTTTTATCATGGCTCAAGAGACACAATTCAATTAATTTAACCGTAGACTGCCCAGAGGGGACACAGTGTCCCCGATATCGCGGATGTCTCCCAGCCATTTCTATGGCACTGAAGCCATAAAAATGCTGGGTATTCTACAGTTAAAAATAACTTTTATAGAGGAAATTGTCTTATAACTCAGTGGGATATGTGAATAAGTGTTGGGTTATTACATTCCTCTCACCTTCAACAGTATCGCCATAATCTCAGATGCATCCTGCATGAATTTCTCCTTTCCGACTGCCAGCCCAACTAAACTGATGCACTCAATCGCTTTTCCTCTCAGCAGCCTGAGTTCCTTGGAGGTGGCATTCTGCACGATGAACTTGAGGCTGGGAATGAACTGGTCGTAGTACGGCATGAACAGTTCCTCCACTGACTCGGCTACTGAAGCCAGAGCTGTTAACACACTCTCTAGGACCAGCTTCCTCTGGTTAGCAACCAGTTCCTAGATTGGAATGGAGAAGTGCATCCTTTATTGATAAGTCTAATGTGTTACTAGATTATTTACAAGGAATGCAATACTAATTCAATTAATTGCCCAATAAGACTTCCTCCAATCAATATTGACCTTAACTGACCTGTAGTTTAGCTGCCATGATAGCAGACAGGGTGTCCACGATAGTTACGAGATAAGGCGCCAGAATGTTCTGAGGACAGTCCTCGCAGAAGAGAGTGAGAGCAGCGGCACAGTGCGCTTGCACGCGCGGCTGGAAGTTGTCTTGAAGGACGGACATAAGTGCGGGGATCACTCTCTCGTGGTGCGCCGTCTGGAATTCTTCTGGGAAGTCGGAGGACAGTTGTCCGATGCAGTTGCACGCGGAGTATCGCACTCGAGGATGTGTGTCCCGCAGAAGTGGCAGAACCACCGTGACCACCTAACAAGGACACTTCACACAACACAATCCACCATGCTACGCTATTGTATACTTCTAATCGGACCACTAAGGCTAAGCAATTTACGTTTTCTATCAAAGACTCGAAATCAGTTTTCTAAAAGACTTACTAGAATTTGTCACCTTCGGAAAATTCGTAAGGGTATTAAGTTAATATTATAATATCCCTCCGTTGCCCCTGGAATGTGTCGCGTCATTTCCGGTTTAAGCCCATTTTGGGCGGGGAAGCCATAAAAATTCGGGGTATTTACTATAAATAGAAAAAACCCAAGCAATCCTGGGATTTAATTAATGTAGGATAAATTTCATAATATTCTAAATTTTCTTAAAACCATACGCCTACAGGAGCTTCTCTTGCTCCTGGAATCCATTGGCTGAGCACTGACCTGTTCCAGAATGGGCTGCATCTGCTTCCTGCAGCCTTCAGCCGTAGCAGAGAGTACATTCAGTCCGGCCTGTCGGTACTCCCAGCTGGCGTGAGCCAGCATCTGGGGGACATTTGATTGGATGTGAGGAAGCACTATTTTCCCGCCCAGTGAGCATGCCATTCTGTCCAGACTCGTCTCGGCAATAACTGAGTTGGAAGTAGTGTCTCCATCCTCTACATCGTCCTTACTGCCCCAATCCTCCTCCTCTTCCACCTGACAACAGGAAAAGACTATGGAATGTATACCACAAGGCGTAATCTTAATCGGAGTTTAACTTGAAAATATGCATTTTGTATGGATACGCATTTCCCGAAAGGGAATGTTTTCTCTGAGGGGGAAGGTATTCCAAATTTCCCTCCCTCCAATAAACCCTGTTAATAAAGCTTCCATGACCCTATAGTATAAAATCACTGTACAAATGACAGCGATTCTGACGTCACACGTAGTACCTATCTCCTCACCTCTACCATCAGCTGTAGCAGCAGCTGCACCAACTTCTCCAGAAACTTGCAGTTCTTGCGGACGAGAGGAGGAACTGACTCGCACAGAGTGACGATGACCTCCAGAGCCAGCTGTCTGCTGGAATCTGATAGGTCAGAGCTCCCAATGGTCTTGGTCATCAGTTCCAGGAGAGGACTGATGTGGTGCTTCATGAACATGGCAGAGTTGTCGCACAGCTCGATGAAGGACTAATATAGATACAGGAATAACGTCCATAGTCCATACTAGTAAAGGGTAATAGCTAGCTAACACACATGGGAGCTATCATTAGAGTTTCGGCCATTTAAACAATGGAGATATGTGCGAACATGATAAGAGGGTGAGATGATGGGGAAGCATCTTATATATTAAAACGCTAGGATTTTTTGTGTTTGTCCGAATTGATTGAAGAATTGGCATGTAGGTGTCAAATGATGTGACTATGATTAAGTTCGAAGATCTAAGTGAAATTTTCACACCATTTCTATACAATCTATATGGCTTCACTCTCGCAATAGAAATCATTGTACGACATTACAATTGACTAACTCCGCTTAATCGGGTCAAAATATCCGGGACCGTTTGAAAAACTGGAATTTATAATTATAGAACACTCACTTTCAAGAGTGTGACGTCATCCTGCGACACAATCGCTCTCTCCACAATGACAAGCATGGCCGGCAGAAGCTCTTGGAACTGCTTCCAACTGTCGGAATTGAGATTCTCCACAAAGCTACAGACAGCATTCACTGCTGCCTGCTGCACTTTCACTTCTGAGTCGTTAAGCGCTCGCCAGAAAAGTTGCCTCGCGACTTCTGTGTAGTGCTGCAGCTTGTTCCCGAATATGGACGGAAACACCGTGATTATGTGCAGTGCGTTCTCCCTTAGTGCAGCTACCTGCGTGAAAGGACAATCAAGGGATTATCTGGGAGCAAGAGACGCTCCTTTGGGCGAATGGTTCTAAGCCCGAAAGTGTTTAGGAGCGTGAAAATTTACAATACAGTCGACTCCGCTTAATAGGGTCACTGTTTAATCGGGCCACTTTCGGCAGGACCGGAATAGCTCTCATACATAGAAGCTAAGACAAAATATTTTCGGTTAATAGGGTTCTCCGCTTAATCGGGGCAAAATGTCCTCTGACCGATGTGACCCTATTAAGCGGAGTCGACTGTATTACTCAATTTAATCCTATATTATGATGTCATTTATCGATTTAGACGAATGAAAATTTATTGGTTTGAGACTAGGAGCGATTCTCTGGAGGGTTATATTACACTCTGGGCACAAATACAATGCACGTTGTGGTTCAATGTAAACAAATTCACTATCCAACTCCTCACCTCAGCTGTTGAAGACTGGAACAAGAAGTGTAGCACATCTTGCCAGTGATTAACATCGTTTTCATCTATATATAGCCTGGCTAGCTCTGCCACGGCATCGCATACTTTCCTCCTGACGACGGATTGCGTTTCGGATTGGAGTAGCTGTAGCAGCTGAGTTTTACACGGTTCCAAGCACTCAGGCTGTTCTTGTGCCAGTTTGTCACCTTGTGCCACTATCAGCTGCCGTAGAAGGACACATGACATCTGTCGTATATCTGGAGACTGAGTGGCAATCAAATACGGTCATGGCTAGGAATGCTGCGTATTAGAAAGACTACTTAAGATTTTCGGTGTTGAAATTGTTAAATGTCCATACAATAATAAAAAGGCTGGGTTAAGCTTGCCAACCATGATAATTACACGTGCAATTTCACGTGTAATTACACGTGTAATTACACGTGTAATTTCAAGTGAAATTACGACTACAGAGTGTATGTGTTACCATGCTATTGGATATTGTGTGGAGGTGGAGCAGGATCTGGGTGTAGTCTGGAATGGCGCTGATCTTGTTCTCGGCTTCCTGTCTCACAGTGTTATCCTCTGATAGAACGTCAGACAGCAGCTGACTGAATTCTGCACACGATTGCTCATCCATGGTTAGCTACTAATTTTAGAACTTTGCTGCTAGTGCAGCGACTACTAAATACTATATCAGATGACTACTGGTTTCTCATAAAACTTTTTAATTTATATAAATGGATATTTTGTAGAACTTTGATCAGAAATGCGGAATTTGTATTCATTTGTAATGAAACTTTTCTGACCAAAGTTCTGCATTAGTTTTCTGATTTCTGATCAAAATATAGTCTCCTTTCAGACATTTTGAAGTATAGTAAACAGGGATAATCGTCTAAGGCCTATCTTCCATTAACTTCGGTTTTTCCGATTAAAAAAACTCTCCCAAACTGGGGAACTTTTTAAGGGACATCAAAGTGTTTTCGAGTTTCTGTTATAGTTTGTGAGTGCACAATTATTACATTTTCTGAAAAGCTATGAGAAATCTATAGCATAGATACAACACTTTCACAAAATGCAAATCGGTTCTATTAAAACTGAAATCAGTGACCTTTGTTAGCTCTGACATCTATAAACTGAGTTCATTTCAAGAGCAACATTTAACCATATAATACATACAACAATATAAAGACACAATATCTCTAATTATAACCAAAAATTCATTCCTACAAAATGTAAATAAATCCATAGAACTATTCACCTCACGAACACTTGCACAGTTTGACAGGTTGGGTGCGGCCAATTGTAGGGGTAGGGTTTGGTATGTGAGGTTTGGTCGGATTAAAACACTCTACAATCGTCTGAACGAGATTCTTGATATTCAAGCCTTCTTTGGCGGACACTTCGAAAACATGGTCCTCAGAGATCCCGTACGCGCTAAGCGAAGTTTCAGAAATACGAGAGGAGTCTACTTTGCGGGACAAATCCACTTTGTTACCAACCATAAACTTGAAGATTTTATCAGTTCGGAACGTGGGAACAGACGCTAACGTCTCTTCATACCAGTGCTTGAGGTGAGTGAATGAAGAGGAATCGTCGAGAGCGAACACGAACAGAATGACTCGAATGTCCCGCAACATCGAGTGAGGTATGGAGCTGTGGTAGGTCTCAAAACCAACTGTGTCCACGAACTGGAGCTAGATGGGATTACACACGTTAAGGCATTCTGCAGAAATTCGTTTATAGCTACAGTCGACTCCGCTTAATAGGGCCACTGTTTAATAGGGCCACTTTTGGCAGGACCGGAATAGCTCTCACACATAGAAGCCAATACAAAATATATTCGGTTGATAGGGTTCTCCGCTTAATCGGGGCAAAATGTCCTCTGACCGATGTGGTCCTATTAAGCGGAGTCGACTAAAAGCATAGTTTAACAGTTGCATGCAGTTTGGATCCTAAAAGAAATGCTATCCAGCAACCTATTAGAGTTACTCATGAATTGAATGTAGATCTCCGCTTCAAAAGTTATATTAGAAATGGAGATAAAGTACAGTCGACTCCGCTTAATAGGGTCACATCGGTCAGAGGACATTTTTCCCCGATTAAGCAGAGAACCCTATTAACAGAAAAAATTTTGTATTAGCTTCTATGTGTGAGAGCTATTCCGGTCCTACCAAAAGTGGGCCGATTAAACAGTGACCCGATTAAGCGGAGTCGACTGATATTAAAATGTCTTAGTTTACCTGTACTTCACCGCTGATGGAAGAAAATGGCTTTATGAACTGATCAATCTGGGTTGTGGATCCGCCGGAGTCTCTAAAGTACCCATCTCTGATCTGATAGAAAAGTGTCGTCTTCCCGACACCAGAGTCCCCCAGCAAGACCACTTTGTGGTACACGCCCAAATCCTTGTTCACCAGATCCAGTGCCATTCTGTCTGTTGTAAAAATTTGAATGGAAAATAAAGATTCGAAAACTAAATGGATTAATTTAGTCTAATACAGTCAGGGTCGCTTATTGTGAAGCACCAGGGGACCAAAAAATCTGTTCATAATAGAGATGTTGCAGTCAAAGTGCGTTTTCAGCCAAAACGGGTTTTGGCTAGTCAGAACGTGTTTGGACTAGAAAGTCAGTCAAAACGCGTTTGGACTGAAATTTTCAGTCAAAGTGCGTTTTCAGCCAAAACGCACTTGGATTGAATTTCCAGTCAAAGTTCATTTTGACTGAAAACGCACTTTGACTGAAAATTTCAGTCCAAACGCGTTCTGACTAGCCAAAACGCGTTTTGGCTGAAAACGCACTTTGACTGCAACAGAGATACTTCAAATCCTATCTAAAAAATGAAATTGGGACCAGGAGGTTAGTTCATAATAAACGAATGTTCATAATAAGCGACCCTGACTGTTACTGATTTATGATTCACTGAATTAGTGGCAAGCAAATTCTATAAATAGAAACTTTATCTGAATAAGTAATTCAAAATACGAATTGCAACAACTCCAGGTATAAAATGTAAACTCAATGCAATATGATTAAATTCTACAAATACAGAGCAAATCTCATTCAGTCGGACTCGCTAGCCGAGCTCAGAGAAGGGCCGGAATAGCTGGTCTTCTTAAGAGGATGCGGGCAAGTTTTAACTCTAGGATTGGACGAGTGTCTCGGGATTATAATCCTTGATTGGGTCGGCGTGTTCACTCGGCGGAGAACGGGCGTTATCTGTTCTCGTGCCTGGGATTCCTTCCAGTTGAAGTAGCGTTTTGAGAAACTAATGAATTCGTCGATGTCAATGGAGCCCCATTCGAAACTACTCGAGGGAATCTGGTCAACAATCGGCGATTCAAAAGCAGACCAAACGTTTTTATCTGGAAAACCTTTCGGGAATTCGGCACGACTCAACAACCCATCTTCTCCGCCGCATTTCGACTTGAGACCAGATTTAGCTGCTTCAGCTGCGGAGAGAATATCGAACAGAGGCGTGACACCCTCTCCTTTGAAGGTGTTAACTAGTGAGACAGCATTCTTAGGTCCGACCCCTTTGACACCTTCCGTGTAATCGCACCCTAGGAGGAATGCCATGCGTATCAGGTCTTGTCTGGAGTGCTTGAGTTCGCGTATTATATGTCTCATGCAGAAGCATTGCGGACCTGAGCGACTTTTGAGGTTGAAAAAGTGTCTGTAAACTTTCTCTCCTCCGAAAAGAAATATGTCCGAGTCATCCGTGATAGTTCCAGTTGTCACTTTGTTTAGTTCCAGATTGGCGCACTGCGCTTCAGCCTCGTAAGGCGCCACAATGTAAGGAATGCCGAACACTTTGAGCAGCTCCATCACTGCTTCCTGGATTTCCCGCGTAACGCCGTGTATCTGTCTCTGGGATTGGAATTCTTGGCGGGAGAGCGCGCTCATTTCATTCCGTATCTCTTCTAGTGATGAGCTAGGCGCCAATTCAGAATCAGGCGCCATACTACAGCCTGAGGAATGAATAGTAGAGTCTGTCTCGTCGCTAGAGAAGGAGGGGAGAGGAACTTTGTTAGGGGAGAGGTCTACTTTGCGTGGCTGGGGGGAAATAGGCGTCGGCGGGATAGACTCCTCCGTGACAGAGTCAGGAAACGTCTCAGTGTACAGCCCAAGCTGTGGGTCCAACTCTAGAGCCGGCGTGTCCTGCACACAGGGACGCTTGGCCACCGGAGTTGCAGACGGGGTGTTGCGGAATACGTCATCGGACACGTGAGAGAGGTTCTCCACCACGCGACTAGCCTCAACCGGATGTAAGGTCAGATCCAAATCGGACATATTAGGCGCCTCTTTTGAGTGCTTGGACCGCTTGTGTCCCTTCCCGTTAGCGGACAAGTGAATCTCTTGCAACGGAGGTGATATGTCCTCATAAGGAGCAGGCACTGATGACGTAATGCATTCCGGATTCAGAGATAGAGCGATCACGTCATCATTTCCGATCGAAGTTAGTTGTCCCCCGGGACCCTGTTCCGCTAGGATCTGGGTCCCGTCTGTGAAGGACACCTTCACCAGCTGTGGAGAAATTGGCCCCATCGTGGGAATTATGTCGTTCCGGTCTTGGTTACCGTTGTGTGCTTGTGGAATGTTGGTACCGATGTAGTACTGTTTGCCTGCTGCAACAGGTGTGTAAGGTTCTATTTTAGGCTCGGTCTGTTCATTCATGCGAATTCCTAATTTAGAACTGTCACCTGCTCCTCTGCGCAACAGAGAGGTGTCATTGGAATGTGTATTATTAGTACAAGCATCGTTCACTTGCTTTTTAACCAATACAACGTGAGTTTCGTCCTTACTCGCAACTCTTTCCGATTCGACTACAAAACCGCCAGAATCTAATCCGATCATTGATTGGTTCTCCAAATCCTTCTTCTCTTTCACGACCGATTTTATGCGAGCTCGAAGATCTCGGCGCTCGATTAATTTCGAGATTTGAGCGTTGGAGATTTCTTCCGGGGTCTGGTGCTGCAGTTGTTCGCTCGAGTCTGAGACAATGCTGATGGATTGCTTCAGTTTCAGAATTCCAACTTGAATATCCGTTGGGAGGGAAGGGAAAATCTCAGAATTAGGATCGAACTGCATGACCTGCTCGAGAGAGGTCAGATCGCTGAACTCCTCGTCGGACACATCGGGGTCCATGTTCACAGAGGAGGACGGGAGCTCGAAGAGGTCTCGGTGAGAGCTGCTGGTGGAAGAAGGGACGTTCAGCGGCTGTCCCTGTCTGATCTGCATCTCTATCGCTTTCAGGATTCGCTTGCACTTAGCTTCGTCGTACTGCTTCGTGGCCGCCTTCCTCACCATGACACGAGACATCACGGTGCTCCGCTTCAGTTTGGGATGAGCACCGTCGAACACGAAGATCGGTTTGATTCCGTAGTTGAGCAGTTTGCAGATCCTTTTGAGGAGATCGATCAGGTATGCGTGAGGATTCTGCCCGGCGGGTCTTCCCGACTGCAGCTGGTGCAGCCAGATGTTAATGTCGACGGAGATAACCTGTCCGTGCAAAGACTCGTAATCGAAATTGGCCCCCGCACCCTGTAGAATGGCCCATAGGTGCTTCACACCCATTCTCACACCTAATATCAGCTGATCAAAATCAGAGTAACAAATCAATGGAGCAATCAAGGGCCAAGTTAATCCCAAATCTACGATATTAATAATTAAACTCGGAATGGAATGTTGCTAACTCATTTTCAGTTAAGTCATTTAGGGTGGTGAGCCATATATACATATATAGTCGACTTCACTTAATAGGGCCACTTTTGGCAGGACCGGATTAGCTCTCACACATAGAAGCTAATACAGTAGAACTCGGTTAGTACTCGGGATACAACGTATTTCGGCTTAGTACGTACTCATTTCTCTGAACCAGATTTCATTTATTATATAGCTTCCTATGTAATACCAACTCGGATAGTACGTACTTTTTTCCGCTTCCCGGAGGGGTACCTACTAATCGAGTTCTACTGTATATACAATATTTTCGGTTAATAGGGTTCTCCTTAATCAGGGCAAAATGCCCTCTGACCGATGTGATCCTATTAAGCGGAGTCGACTGTATACATACGTATGTGTGTGTGTGGCCCTTCACTATAAATATGATAGACACCAAGTAAATACAAAATGCTGTTGAATTCATATCAAATTGGAGTTCAGTCTTTCGCAATACAGAGGACATAATATTAATTGCGTATTTTTCAAATTAATGTCGGCACATGTTAACCACCTAGAGAGAGCCCTGCACTACATTTGAATGTTTACCATGGATATTGTTGTGTCGACGTGGTCACGTGGTCAATGTGATTGCACTATGTAGTACAGTTGAACCTGCTATAACGGTCACCTGTCTATAGTGGTCACCAATGAACAGTCCCGTCCGAAATTCCATAATATTGAACCTGTGTATAGCGGTCACCTGCTCAACGCGGCCAGCGGCCACCCGTTTGTAGTCCCTTACCGATCCTAAAACTGTCTATAACGGCCATCACTTTTTTGTGTTTATTACAGGGACTATTATAGGACAAGATTCATGTAATTACTTCAAGTAATGGATTTCTAAAAACTTGATATTTATTGCACTACGTTGATACCTTTTGGGATTAAGACAATCACCTGTATATAACGGTCACCTGTGTATAACGGCCAACTTTGTCCAGTCCCTTGGGTGGCCGTTATATACAGGTCCCACTGTATTTACTTGAAACTCTGATAATTGTAATGAATGCGTGAATACAAGTTTGTTACAACAGCTAAAATAGTAGCAATTTACACTGAAATGTCATTAACCAACGTAATGAAACTAAATCATGACAACCATTCTTCTAAATGGAATGAACGCTAAAAACGGAATGTCAGTATCGATTTGTTGTATATTCACATTCTTTTCTCCGGCTAGTGTAACCACGGCCGGCTCTTGAGAAAGGGATCTTCTGATAAAACTTTCTTGTCAGAACTGGCGTCGGCTTGTACAGCGGGTTTAGCAAACATGGCGGCTATGTCGTTGACAAGAGGAGGCTCATTGGCTGACACTTTAGGCGCGTGATCTACGCTGTGGATCGGGGATATGTCTCCAGGGTTGAACGATGGATTCGTGTTGGAAATAGGCACTGATTTCGGGACATCTTTATTCAGGTTGTCTTTAGAGTCAGCGCTTGCTTTTATTTCTAAGATTAACACTAATGGATTAATTAACATCCCAGGAAATATGGTCTTAACATAATAGAATAAATGTTCACTCTCTGTCTTTAATTAAAACCCCAATTATAGTTATAATTAGTTTTAAATCGTTGTTAATGTAGCAGATTACAAAGCTAAATTGAGTGGATATTGTATTTTAATTAATATCGGTGCTTTGTCTGTATTATATATTGAATGCAATCAATTGAGGAACAATAACCTCCTTATGACTAAACACACATTTCCTTCTCAACATTTATGATTAAACCGGCGTTTTGAAAAAACATACATTATGAATCCTATTTTTAAACCAAAAGAAGTTATCTGGAATTGAGGGAGTTACTCACCTTTTCCGATAGATTCATCCTGACTGGAATCCTCATCATGGATTGGCTGTCCCATCGCATCCTTCTTTGCCTCTCTCTTAACTCGGACCTCTCCCTCTACGCCTGTCGCCTTCCCGCACCGGTCCCCCTCTTCCTCCAGTTTGGGAGTGGATTCCATTACCTTGAACTCTCCCTCTCCATCCACTGATCCCTGCCGGCCTGTCTTGATGAACTTGTGGTGGATGGGAGTCGCGGCATCGAATATCTGGGAACAGTCACTCCCGGTTCTCAACAAGTCTTCGCTTCCGGTGAATGAGTGCTCTGAGGTGAGGGCACGCTGACTCCGCTGTCTGTGTCTGCGTCTTCCCCCCGTGTCCCTCCTCCTCCCCAGGTTGTCAGGAGGACGGAAAGGTGTGTTCTTCAGATCTGAAGAGATTCGTTTATAAATAGACAGCAATCAATCCAATCGGATATTTTAAGCTCAACTAACTTGAAATAATACTATCCACTGCTCCGTCGTATGCTGCATCGTGTTGAATGTCTCTACTCTATAAGGAATGATGGGTTAAATGGATGGATGGATGGATGGATGGATGGATGAATTGAATAATTCTTACCACTTTTTCTTCTCCTTTCTTATTAAAGCTAGCTTGTTGCTGTCTCTTTAGTGCAAGCTCATCATTCTTCTTTCTCGACTCATTTTCTTTTTCAACTCGCTAAATATAGGAACATTGTAAATAATCAGAGTCAACATAACACAATTATTTTTAGTAAAACCTACCTCGAAATGGATTCTGAACTTATTCAGAAGCTGGAACATTTGATTGGTCTTCAGGCAAGATTCATTTTCTCCCAAATACTTCCCACATTTCAAATAAGTTGTCTAAAAATTGTAAATAATTTAACGTAATCTATAAATAGGTTTTGAAAATAAAATAGGAACGGTCTTACTTTAGCCAATTTGTAGTCTTCACTGAGTTTAGTCACTTTCGGTTCGTGGTTGATCATGAAATCCCTGAGAACTTTATTCTCTTTGTCGTAGATAAGTTCTTTCACGGCTTTACTGCATTGGGCCTGTAGATCCTGTTAGGAAAGGAAAACCGATAAATAACCATGGATGAAATAAAAAGTTCTCAAAGTGTTGAAGTTGGTTTTCTACCCCCCCCCCCCACACCAGAGGAAAGGAAGATAAATGAGGATTCCAAAGTATGAGACACTCGACTATGATATTTAGCTAATGTGATGGGCTGATTTGACAAATAATCACACCTCAAATCATATATCTAAACTTAACCGTAGAATGCCCACTGGGGACACAGTGTCCCCGATATCGCGGATGTCTCCCAGCCATTTTATATGCAAGAGAAGCCATATAAATGCTGGGCATTCTACAGTTGAACAGATGATTGTTTGATGTAAGGAATGTATTAATGTTGAGGTTAGTCCACAACAAAAAACTATTTATCCATCAAATATCCTATTCTGCATTCCAACCTGAATATCTGCATCCAGGTTGTCCATGATGACCTGGCTAGCTTGCTGGAGGTGTCGCATCTCTGTGACGAAGCTAGCGTACTCCGGATTCCTCTGTTTCACCGTCTTAGCCAGGTAGTGCATCAGGGACTGTCTCTTGTCAGTGGACCAAGTGGAGCTCAGCTGTGGAATTGAATAATAAAACATACTCTCTTCACCGAGTTTATAAATCCAGAATTTATCACGCATGTATAATTAAAATATTTTATAAATTGAACGTGAGAGTGGAAGCACACTTTATCCATTGTTCTATTCATAGCAATTGCAATTAAATCAACTAAGCATTCCAATGGATCTCCCTCAGCTCCGGAGTAAATGAAATTATTGTAAGAAATTGGATGTTGTAACACATGACACATTAGAATACAGTCGACTACGCTTAATAGGGTCACATCGGTCAGAGGACATTTTGGCCCGATTAAGCGGAGAACTCTTTTAACCGAAAATATTTTGCATTAGCTTCTGTGTGTGAGAGCTATTCCGGTCCTTCCAAAAGTGGCCCGATTAAGCAGTTGGCCCGATTAAACAGTGACCCTATTAAGCAGAGTCGACTGTATATAATACAAATACGATTTCTCACCAATTCAAGGCTCTCTAGTTTGAATCCGTACACGGCTCCTCTCTTCGAGCTGTTCATGTAGTTCCCGAATGCTAGCACCATCTCCACTATCTTCCTGAAACTCTGGGAAGACAGTACAGCGTGAGACGCTGCACTCACACAGTCTAGTTGCTAAACAGAATACAGCTGTTTGAAATCTTAATTGAGTTAGGATGTGGGTTGGTAATATTATTAAATGAAGACAGGATACATATCACGTCTCATTACTGTACTTACCGGCTGAAGTCTGCCGAGTTCACTCTCGCAGCTTCCAAGGAATATCAGAACTTCTAGCTTAGCACTTAACCTGTCGATCGAGTTGAGCTAAAGAACACACAATTTGTCTCTGATAAATAGTGACATTAAGAACTCTCCTGTGTGTAAACTAATTTATGCTTAATCTAAATTTAGGATAAGTGTCTCGAATTAGAATTTCTAATTTTAGAGCCTACCTCGAGCAAGAATTTCTCCTCCTTCAGCAACTGTGCTTTCTTGCTCTTGCTATCTTTGTTGAATTTCTCAAAAGTCTTCATTTCCATTTCAGTCGGGACAAGCTTACTCAGTAACTCAACATATTCTGAGTTCAGCACTTTCGTGTCCATCCTACAATTAAAAGAATTACAGATGTCCTTATCTAGCTCCGTGGTGAACTGATTGGCTGCATGGCAGGAGATGGGAGTTGAATATACAGAAATGATGAGAATACTTCCCGAAGGAATTTAATCAAATTGTAGACTATAAACACGTAGGCGGGGTGATATCATCAAACCAGGGACCGACAACCTTTTGAATGGAGTAAACCAGTTAACCTATAACGTCGACATATTTATGGTATTGTGTGCCAGTTGCTGACCCCTGAATCTATGTAAATGTCGGTCGGTTGACTCATATTTATTTTCAACTGATCCCAGATCTAGACAGATGCCACCGGAGCTAATCAAATGGTTATAATTCCACTCACCGATTAATGGCCGTCGTGATCTCACTGATATTTTTCCCAATCCGCTTCATGGCAATGCCAATGTTGCGAACTCTGTTGTTCTCCAGAATGACGGGCTGTTGAACCGCCTTTGGAGTTCCAATCCTTTGGAGGACTTTGGCTGCTTTGGTGGTCGGAGTCTCCAGCTTTATTTCTTTCTCTTGCTTGGGCTGAGCTTTGGTCTTAAACGTCTCTTCGAATTCTCGAAAATCTAACGTCTACAATACAGCAATGATAAAACTCATGGTTTATAGGTTTTGATGGCATTTCACACTTCGTTTTGGAAAAATTTGAACAATTCTCTAATCTTCTATCTCCAGATTAATTATCTGAGTAGGGTTACGACTCTACCGATCCTTTCAGAACTGTGAATCTACGCATTTTACTATTTTAAAAATATTATAAATATATATACTTAGATTTACCTTCAAAACGTTCTCATCGTCAATCTCTGAGAAGATGGTTCCGTCCACCTGCGCTTTGGTCACGGTGCACCAGTTCAACACAGGAAGTCTGTAGTTAGTCTGGATGCGCCGCTTCTCGCCTGGGATCATCCTTATCTGGTCCATCGATTGGAAGTTCTTACTGATGTTTGACACTCGGCTGTGATCTCCTACGCATAACGTTTTAAAATTTTAACATGTACACATTAGCTACTTCCTTCAAATTTATCTAACTAGAGATATGGCTACTGCTACACAATCATATACCAGATAAAGGGTTTATTTCAGATGTCATATTCGTGTGGGAGATAGAAATTTAAGGAAATGTTTGTACCATAAAGACATGCTAACACGGGGGGGGGGGGGGGTTAGGTACAGGAGAACCCGGTTAGTACTCGGATAATACGTTCTTCGGTTTAGTACGTACTCATTTTTCTGAACCAAAATCCATCTATAATATAGATTTCTATGTAGTACGAACTTAGTACGTACGTACTAATAATTCCTTCCCGAAGGGGTACGTCTTATCCGAGTTCTACTGTATTTTAAAAGTAGGACCTAAAAATAGAACCAATGTTTATCAAATATTGTTAAAGTTTGGTGTAAGTTAATATTTACCGATATTCGGTGGTGGGTCCGGAATTTGAGGGCCGACACATGGCATATCGGGAGGAGGAGCTGGGATGGCAGGTCCTGTTTCTTGGGTGGACCAGTGAGGAGGAGGGGGTGGGTCGGGAATGGAGATGTTTGTAAGGTCTCTCTCGATTGAAACTTCTGGATTCCGAATAATTGTACTCTAATAACAAATAATAAAAGGAGTACCGATTGAGGAGTGTTTGGAGTGTGGGAGCCTATAACTCACATTGAAAGACATTTCCATCGATTGCCTCTTCAGCTGCTCTTCGTAGCTGGCAGCTTGTTGCTGTAGCTGAGTGGAGAGGAGAGATTCATTCTTGTTCTTCTCTAGCAACGCACATTCCATCTGCTCAATCTGTTGAGAGAGCTGGAGTGATTCTCTCTCCAAGTTAGCTACAGCGAAAATATTATAAATTCACTTCACCTATACAGATGTTAGTTCTGTTAAGCTCGTAGTTTAGTATGTGAACAAACCAATGACAATTTAATTAACCCAAAAACAAAAAGACTGTTGCACAATTCTAATAATTATAGTGGACATCACATGTTTGCTAAGAATAAATTTAGTTTCGTCGCGAATCAATGAGAACTATCCATAAGAACCAATCGTTGTGCCATTCTGCCCAGCACAGTTGTGGATCAGGTTGTACACTGCACAAATTAACTATTCTAAACCCGCTAGTCTTCCTAGCACGCGCAATCAAGGATATTATTGGTAATTTTGCATGGTTCTAGTGTGTACTGTATGTCCATTAGCATAGAGACAATTCTAAGTCTACGTTCCATAGAGACAATGTTCTATAGTAAGATTCATGGCCTCCTACTATATCATGTTCTATAGCATCACCTGGTGAGAATTACATAGAATTGAGTCTATATACAAATACTCCTCTGATACTAGCACAATGGCCAACTTGACTATCTCAGGCTAAAAGCTTTCTAACCAGATACGTCCACAAGATTGATATTATCTAAACTGATAGGGAAATGAATACACGTGTTGGCAAACTGTCTCAATGAATCTCGTTGAATACTGTAAGCATGTGGTTAAATGCATTTGGGTCATAAATCGGAAGGATTGTAGCAAACTTAGAAGAGAAAGTTCATTTCGAGGTTGCATGTGCGGTGAGAATGCATGCAGTATGGTTAACCCAGAATTATCAGTAAATAGAAAATGCAATTCAGATATCTATAAATGTACTTCAGAACAAATATGCATTGTTTGTAAGGTAACACCTGCTGTTTAGGATAATCAGTGCTTTTATAAACTTTTGTATGTATTTTTAATTCAATTAAACAAATCAAAGTTGTAAGAGAACCTTAATCGTAAAACCAAAGTTTATTAAACATATTTAAAGTCCTTGTTACACTCAATTTAGGTTCTAAACAGATTTCATTGGTCAGTTTGTGTACAATCTCAATTGAAAACGAATTCAACCAAAATGTATTAAATCAAACCGTATTTTACAGTTCCATAGAAAAAGAACAGATGGTATTGTGTGTAGGTAAAATACTGATATTACATTGGATTTGGGGCACTTAAAATCTTGGAAAAATCTTGGAAATAACCAACACATACTTTTTGGGATTATATAATATCGTTTAAGTTAGGTAGTTTCCAAATAATCTGCTAACAAACATTCCTTAATTATAGCTAGGTGATGAGTAATACCGCATAATAGCATTAGCTATGCCGTTCTATTTAGCTTAAGATGATGTATTCAATATTAACTATATTTAACTTGGAAATGTGAGTCTCGCAATGCTAAAATGATATTATGTCATTTATATTAGATCAGGAGGAATGAAAGGAAAATTAGGAGAGAAACTTTGGGTAATATTACATGGGGAAAGGAAGGACAAATGCAGAACAAAATGTCCGTTTGTTAGTATTAGATAATAAAAAAGTCAAGCAATGTCCCATTCTATGTAATAGTAAATAGTTAATACTTGTAAGATGGGAAATAACATATAGGATCTTACCAATCTTTTTGATACTCTCGAATTCACAAGCTGTGTACTTCTCTTCTGCCTCTACGAACTTTTCTTTCAATTCCTCGATATCTCTGCTGTACTCTTCCACTTGGTTGGAAGTATCCAACTAAAAAAGATTGGAATGTTGAACAGGAAATATTCCATTATTAAAAGATTCAGAACATGAAAACAATAGAACTTGGTTAGGACGCAATTGGCAGAGACATGCACGCGATTAGTCAATAGTTAACAGAACTAATTAAATCCAGTTAGCACACACACGATAAACCCAGGCCTACCAATGCACATTTTTGAACAATTATGTCAAGTTTTCATACTGAATGATTTCTTGCCAGAAACATTGAATATTTATGATATATATCTTTATTCAGTTTACACATGCATATGCTAAATTTGTGGCGTTTTTAAACAATTTCGTTCCATATTATGTATTCGGTTAATGAATAATATTTTTGTGATTCTTCATACCTTGAGAACGTCATTTCTTGTTACTTCTTATTTTTAGAAGCAAAAAAAAAATATAATGATGTTAAAGTTCGATTGATTAATCTTTTCTGGGAATTATGAACATTCTATCTATAGAACATTCTTCAGTTTAGTCATCATTGATAACTCACACTGGTTATTATAGTCAGGTTTCAATCTAATTAATCTGTATTATGATTATGATTACTAATACACCACAATAATGGCTACAAATTGTCTATGGTAAAGAGGAAATGTTAACTGTTTCGACTCACCAACTCTTCGATGTCTAAGTTATTTTCCTTGTAATTGGTTATGAGGTCTAGTAGCTTCACATGTGTCTCCCTCTCCTCTAATGCCTATACAACATCAATAGTAGCGTGATTGTATGGAGTTATGTGGGGATCGTGTAATGCATTGGGTTATATGGGGATCAGGAGTCAATATATTTAAATACTGTATATCCTAGAATAGTAGCTAGAGCAGTTTTTAGATTAAAAAATTGCACCTTCTTTGGAGGGGGGATTATTTGAGGTGTGGCTGCTACAATTGAGTATATACGGTATGTGTGATATTGAAACTTACCTCTAGGAACTCGTCCATGTGAAGTTCTGAGAATTCGTGGTAGAGTCTCACACGGTAGTTAAGATTCGGAGCTGAGTTGCAGAGAATTGATACGAAACTCAGACAGGAAACCTAATTATATAATCACATTATACTAACATTATGCAATTTTAAAATCAAACAATAGATCAAAAACAAGTCATTATCTTGTATGGCCTTGTTAAAGTAATATAATTTAGGAGTGTAGAAGTTTTTCAAAGCATTCGTATGGAGAAATACTTACCCTGAAATCTATTGAACAAGATTCATCGAAGAAGTAATAGACAAGTGTTTGGAACCGCTGTTGTTCCCCTTTAGAGCGAGAGAAGCAGTCCACCGCTTCCATCACCTTTCGATGTCCGTTCAGCTGATTGAAGAGACAGACAGCTGATAAGGTGTCAAGTATCAGAATGCTCGTTCTAGAGATTAGAATATATGCGTAAATATATTGAATAATATACTTATGTAATTTAAATAAAAAAGCTGATATTATTCAAACATTTCTAACCTGAGTTGTGATACGAGCATAATGCGCGCCATATGAGTGAGGCAGTCTTTGTGGCTGAGGACAGCTTGGAGACCGTACTAAGAATAGAACAGTATGAGCGCCAGGAATTCTAACACTGCACTCAATCAATGCAAAGTGAGGACCAAATCCTGGCTCGTGATTGGCCAACCAAGTTTAGAATGCTGACTCAAAAGAGAATACAAGATTTGTCGTCTCATAACAAAATTAGATTAGACAAATGTTCTGTCATAAACTAACAAACTGAATGGAAGCTCTCTATTATGCGAATGCATTGTTAACATCCCATTAGAGGAGACTATGCAGATCGGTGTGATGAACTCACCGTATTGTTCAAGATGGCTTTGAGGCACAGCATGCAAATATGCAAGTCATTGACATAGTGGAAGTTCCTGCTGGATTTCTCACGAATGGGTTTGATCGACGGGATAGACTGAGAAGACATTAGAGTCGGAGTCCCCTTCTTACTATCCGATTTGTTCCTATCAGGAAATGTCAGTTGGAAGTATTATATTACAAATACGAAAGCTTTGAGTTAAGTATTCATAATATGAAATAATCAAAGCTATTTCTAAAATATTATAAATATTATTTGTTGCAAAATGTATGATTCGACAAAGTGGCAAACACAAGTGATGATGCGTGAGTATATTTGTTCAAACTTACCAGATCCTCCAATGTATGAAAACATTAAGATACAAAAATCTTAACCAACATATTGTATGGTAGAGTAAATTAATCCAAAAAAAACATTTGTAAAAAAAACAGAAATCCATTATATTTTTAGAAATAAAATATATTTTCTTTGATTGTATTATAGTGCAAGTGAATTATCATTTCAATAGGAAATTTTGTATATATAGTTGGCTGATTGTCTAGAGTTGTTTAGAAAGCCTATTAGGGCTATGTATAGCAGACTTGGAGTAAGCAATTACTAATTCAATAGAGCTGAAATTGTCCTATTTAGTTCTTAAATATAATAAAAATGATTTAGAACATGTTGCCCTTTCAGCCGCAGAATATTTCATTGAAAATACAGCTAAGATAAAGTGAAATAGTATTTGTGATTTATAATTAAAAATTCGGCAAAATTAGATGTAAGGAAATGAGGGCGGAAGCTGACGTCTTCAGCGGAAGAAGTTAGAACCTTTTTTCGCTTCCCACAACGAATGTCGGATTATGCAGGCTCTACTGTATTAGCAAAAAAGTAGAAAAATTTTTTGCTATCGATGACATTCCAGTTATTTGTGAGCCTACACAGTCTAGCACTACTCGCTAATAGTAGACACTTTTATGCAGATTCTGCTTGGAAAGTATCAATTTTTATATAATAGGAATATACTACTAAATATATCCTTACTATTAAAACTCGATTAATGTATATTTATTTATATATTTATTTATATATATATATCTCTGTAACGAATTGATTAAAGAAACTGGAGGGCACAGAAAGCTAATTTTTGGCATGTGGGAGTCTTTTGGCTATGGTTCCAGTAAGTTCTGAGCTCAGACCAAAATGTCATCATGGAATTATGACGTCATTGTCACATTTTTTAAAGTTAAGCAACACAGTTATTCGGGCATAACTCAGCTATTATAGGAGATAGAAGGAAGAAATTTTAATAGAATCTGTATACTAACATACCTCACATATGATGCGACTTTCATCAAAAAATGATGACTCATCACTTTGTTATGACGTCATCATTACGCATCAAAAATTTTAAAATTGACAAATTTGGTGATTTTTCGAGTGATATCGATTAGCACAGTAGGACAGACATATTTAGAGATGCTCTCTCCCTTATAATTAACCAATGTGACCTCAGGCGACCGAAGGGAGCCTCCGGCGGACACAAAGTGTCCGCCAGCCGCGCAGCGCAAGCAAGCGAAGCGCGCTTGTTTAATTAAATTTGGATACTTTTGAAAAAATGAAGGAGTAATTTTATGTGTTGTCCTATAGGAATATTTCTTTTGATTTAAGTTTAGGAAGTCATGATGACTCATTTATGTGTATTATAGAGTTAACTGTACTCCCAATTATATTAGTCAAAACTGTAATGTTAAATCCCTGGATTCCGATTGGCTAGTACACCTTGACTCCTTGTATGAAAAGTTGTGAAAATTTTGCAGAATTTGAACCCAGGTTAAAATCTCCACCATATAAGAAATATATGGTCCAAATTCGGTGCAATTTGTCCAATAGGATTTCCAGGAGCGAGCAGACGTACGTAAGTACGGACGGTACACTCCGATCTGACATAAGACATCTCCTATACTAGGAACTGCACTAAAATGTCTTTCTGCAGACAGGGAAAGTATCTTTTAATTTAGTAAGTTTTACTCGTGAGTAGTTATTCACAAATATAATTGCCACTCAGGAGTATCTATGTTAGAAATATATTTAATAATAACCTGAAATAGTGGATCCAAATATCTTTCTCTAGATTTAACAAATATTTACACACAAATGCATACAAGTTGCAATCTTTGTATGTTATATGCAGTTTTCAGTGTAACTTATGTGCAGTTTTCAGTGTAAATTATTATGCAGGCTTTTACCCATGAATTGCATAAATCTCAAATCAACATAATTGTATTAGAAATGTATATTATTCAAATACAGTCGACTCCGCTTAATTAATAGGGTCACAACGGTCAGAGGACATTTTGCCCCGATTAAGCGGAGAACCCTATTAACCGAAAATATTTATTAGTTTTTAGTGAGAGCTATTCCGGTCCTGCTAAAAGTGGCCCGATTAAGCAGTGACCCTATTGAGCGGAGTCGACTGTACTTCTAAAAATAGTAAAATAATAAAACTTACATTTGAAGTTCAAAATCGATTCTGAAGGTGAGATATTCGATGAGAACCTCCAATCCCCTATACTCGTCCAGGAAATTCTTCACCCAGCTACAGGAAAGAACATGTCATGGTTACACAACAAATGCAATAGAGTATTGTGACTGATTTCTGAAGAATTCTGAATGCATTAATCAAATTAATTATTGTTGTTAGTGAGATAGACGCATATGATAGACTTTGTAGGGGAGAGCTGCATTTGTCCTAAAAGTGTTTTTTCTGAAGAAAGGGGTGTGTGTAGAGGCCTTTTAGGTGAGGCATCTTGCTCCCCTTTGGGACCATTGAGGCATTTTGGTCGGGGAATATATTGTAATGCTAGGATTTTGCAGTTTTTAGGAGTGATGTTTATTTGCAAACTACGAAATTCGGACAAATGCATGTGTCCCCTTTGTAGACTCTTTCAGAAGTTCAACAATGGCAAAACTAAAATGCAGCTAGTGAGTCCAATATAGCTAGCCCTGCAACCAACGAAAGTATCACTATTCTTTCCAGCTGATAACGAATCGTTTCCAACTTGGAATATCGACTTTCCATTTTCATCATAATCACGGGTTATCGAAATGTGCAGTTTCTATACGTTTAGTGAGTGACACAACAGATTTGTTAAAGTTAAAATCCTCGAGCGTCTTTGAGTAGACATGACAAATCTAAAGTTACCTATGCACTCAATGCCCATATTTGGTAATAAACACAAATACAACTCTTAAATATATTAAGTGGGCGTAGTGAAGACGGGATTATGCCATATAATATATAACTCAGTCAAAATATGTTGTTTAGATAGATAAGGAGGGAGAAGTCATTCTTAGCTAGGCTAGATGCTTAGGTAAACATATATGTTGACATATCGGATAGGGTTTGAGGTGTTGGTTTACATCTGATTATATCAGAAGATAAGATACGAGACAGAATTGGAGCACTTGTAACATAATATGAGGCAATATTATATAGTAATAATACATGATATTCTGAAGAATTATGACTACATGTGGATAAATGTTCAAATTAATCATCAGCTCTGTTTCGCTGTTCTTGAGTGCTGTTGCGTGGTATTCTGAGGTACGAGTCAAATTAACCATGGATATTCATCTTGCGTGGTATTCTGAGGTAACACAATCCTGTAATCATGATGCGATCATTTACATAGTTCTAATTTATACAATGACTTTCCATTTGAGTGGTGATACTTGTATGTTTTCCCTACTCTAAATAGTGTATTTTGCTGTTTTGCTTGAAATACTAAGTCAAAATTTAGTCTGAACTTAGTTTTGACTTAGTAGTTCAAGCAAAACTTAAGTTTAAGTAGTTTAGTGAATAATCAGGCTCCTGTAGGTCGTGAAGCACAATACACTATTTAGAGTATGGTAAACATACAAATATCACCACTCAAATGGAAAGTCACTGTTTAAATTATAACTATGTAAATGATCGCATCATGATTACAGGATTGTGTTACCTCACAATACCACGCAAGATGAATATCCATGGTTAATTTGACTAGTACCTCAGAATACCATGCAAAAGTGCTCTTGGACATAGTTGTATGACTTTCTTATTTAATATGACTACTTTTACTATGCGAACCATGGATATATAGAATCGTGCAGTACACAACAAAATGTTTCGTGATTCACAATAGAATAGTTCAATATTCGGTTGACCAAATACTATTTGGCAAATAGTTGATATTCAGTTGGGAACCGAATATCAGTATTCGGATTCAGATTCGGTTACAGGGCCGTAGGACGCTGTGCGGTATGGGTCGCGTACCATATTTAAGCCATTTAGTGCCAAATTTAAGCTATACATTTACAATAATTAGACTTTTTAGCAATTTCTACACTTCATTAATGGCTGAATCCTATTACTTTCCTGAGCAATTCAAGCCAACTAAAAGGTTACTAACTAAGATAATATGCAGAATGGCCTGATAACTACAATTACTAGAGTATACATATTTGGTGACTTCCACCAAATATGTATTCTCTAGTAATTTATTCAAATTAGATTAACTCTCGCTTTTTATTTGGTTGAGTTGCAATACTTATTAATAGATTATACCATTTGTTTTGCAATTCTAATGTTAAGACTAGCCTTGATTATTCTGGGCTAAGACAAGCAGGCTCTCACTGATTCCTTCGCCGCACCAATAAACATTTGCTTCCTACGGCTCTGGGTTAGGGAACTATTCATGAATACTGATGCTCGGTTCAATCGGTTTAAACTCTATAAATATAAATCAACCTGGGTCCAAAACTTATCTATATCTCAGTTGATTGCACCATGGACGCACTAATCTAGAATAATACTTCTTTACGGGGAGCCTGCACATGTCAGAATTTGGAGTTATGATTTTGTCAGAATATCTAGTTCTGCACATGTCAGAATCGGTTTTCTAGAGTTCTGCACATGTCAGAATCGGTTTTCTAGAGTTCTGCACTTGTTAGAATGTAATTTCTATAGTTCTAGTAAATGCAACTCAACCACCTCGTCACGAAATTAAAATGCCACTTTCAGACTCAAATGGACACTATTCCGAACATAAAATGCCCCTTTTCACACCTTTATTTTACATATTACTCTCGAAACTGCTCACTTTCGCTCTTCCATTCATTCTAAAAAGAAATAAAATGCCACTCAACCACCCTCCCACGAAACTAGAGTAGAACTTGACTCCCATTCTAACAAAGTCATAACTCGATAAAACTGATTCTGACATGTGCAGAACTCTATAATAGCCGATTCTGACAAGTGCAGAACTAATTATTCTGACAAAATCATAACTAGAAATTCTGACATGTGCAGCTCCCTTTACATAGAAGTGGAAAACAATGATTACAAAAAGAGAGTATTAGTATAAGCACTACAAATTAAACTTTTAACCTACTACAAAAGGATCTATTGCATTTCTATTCAGCTCAAGATGTACGTATATAGGATCCTTAGCTGTTAACAGCAATTTAGTTTCCACATCGGCAATTTCAAAAATCCCATTAGCTGTAACCGTGGAACTTCCTACAGATATGTCTTGTCAGTGGAACGCAGCATTTTTGAGTATGCTGGACACATTTATTGAGGTCTCATCGATAATTAGATTAGAAAAAAAAGTAATCCTAAAACTTCGAATTTAGCTTGGCGGTGGAAAGCAGAATCATCCTCTGTCCAATAATTATATTAGGAATTACAGTTCTGGCAATCCTACAATCCTACAACTTTTATGATCAATTAATTCCTCATATTTTGTATTAGAAATTCCACGAAGTCTTCGTGGTATTTGACTGAGAAGGTGAAATCTCCTTTAACGATAAATGCTTGTCTAATTATACGAAAAGTCAGCATAGGTAAATGTAGGATTTATTTACAATACGTAACGAGTCGAAGCATGAATTCCATATTAATATTCAGTTTCTATATGGCACACTCATTGCATAAAATGGAACGGTATAACGATAAGAAAATTGTTAAATATTTTAAAACGATTCTTTCGAGTAATGCTCAAATTCTAAATTAGATATACCAAATAAACCACAACATGTCTGGCAATTAGTTTGCATATATATGTATACAAAGAAACAACCACATCGAAAATCATTTTGAACTTGTGAATATTTGTCTATAAAAGGAGTCAACAGTTTGAGAATCGTGGTCCATTGAAACGAACTAATTATCAAGTCAATGCCACAAGAACAGGTCAGGAATAGCAGCTGTATAGAAAGTACAGATTTCAAACGTAAAGAGTGCAATGATGTGAGGAAATAAGCATTTTAATCTGCTCAGAAGAATCTGTTCTGAAAATGATTTTAGTTTCATTTGCTCAACATTTTAATTTATTTAGACAATGTATCATTCCATATGAGGAGAGGCGTTGTCAAGGTGAACTGGTGCAGATAGTACGCCCAAGATCATATCGCATACAAATCAAAGGATTGAAGGTTCTGTCGTGAGAAGTACAATCTTCTCCTGAATTGTACTGCGACAAGAGTTCAGAGGTTCGTGTAAGGAAGTACAGTCAACTCCGCTTAATCGGATCACTGGTTAATCGGACCTCTTTTGGTAGGACCAGAATAGCTCTCATACATAGAAGCTAATACAAAATATTTTCGGTTAATAGGGTTCCCCGCTTAATCAGGGCCAAAAGTCCTCTGACCGATGTGACCCTATTAAGCGGAGTCGACTGTACATTCAATTATACATTTGACTCTGCTTAATCGGGACACTTTGGTCTCGGATATTTTGTCCCGATTAAGCGGAGTTCCCAATTAACCGATGGAATTTAGTATTAGCTTCTATGTATGGGAACCATTCCGTTCCTGGAGACTTGTCCGATTAAGCGGAGTTGACTGTATATTCACCACCATGCACCACTAGTTAATCTTGGCAATGCCACTGATTCGAACATAATAATGAAATAATGTTAACACAATATTATGTGTAAAGATACTATACTACAAGCGCGCTTCGCTTGCTAAATAATCGAATTTGAATGGTCAGCACATTTTGTCACCTATCTCGGCGAGGTGTGAACATTTCGCTTAGATCTTCGAACTTAATCCTAGATTCATCATTTGACACCTACATGCCAATTTTCGTATCTCTACGACTTCCCAATTCTTCAATCAATTCGGACAAACAAAAAACAAACAAACAAACAAAAAATCCTAGAGTTTTAATATATAAGATATAGTCGTGTTAAAGTTAAACTCACTGGATGTTGTTGGTCCGAAGGCTGATCTCTAGCTCTTGGAGATTCTTAAGAAACCGAGAATCATTTGCTTTTTTTCTAACTTTCTAAAATGCAACATTATAGAAATGATGCGTTTGTTGGTATCGCAACACTTTCGTTGATTGAATTCCTCACCCTTTTGTCTGCTTCCTGGACGCTAGCAATGGACTTGAGGATCTTACCTGGGTCCACAGACTTCGTCTCAGATTCCATTTTGAGGAGAGCTAGCTTTCTTTCTCTCGGCAGAGCCATCATGTTGGACTTCTGATTGCTACCGATATTCAAGCGATCCTAGATACAAATTAGGTCAGTAGCATTCCTATACACACTCACTGTCTCTATACATCGATATCTCCTCATTGTAATGTGATGAATTTAGTTGAAGCCAATAGCATAGCTGAGTTATGAATTCTGAACTTCATTTGAGAGTTCTCAGAATAGAATATTTAACTCTAATGTTTAATATTATCAAGATTTATTAATGGATATTAAGGATGTGGACTCTCGCAGTGATATCAGGACGTATATGAGAAAAAGTTAAAAGTCACAGAAAATAAATGGATTTATCTATTCTACGAAAAACTAGAAATAGCGGATTATTAATAAATCCCATCCATTCTATTTATAGCTTGGACCCCATATTTCTATGGCTTCCCCGCCCAAAATGACTTAACTGGAAATGAGTTAGCAAAAGTCATTGTAAATGAGGGGTTTTAATCTATCTTCAACAAATTTGGAAGAGCTCTTGTTTGATCGCATAGACTTGAATCATGGATTAATAATCGAACCCAGGAATGGGAAATAGGCTCATGATAGAAAAACTTCATGAAGAAATTATTTGAACGCCATAGCAACTTAGGTACGTCTTAAAAATTTGAATTTAGCATTAGGATTAAAAAAAAACTCACCAGAAATTCTCCAAAGTTATGAATTAACTCCAGATCATCAATCACGACATTCTCAATATCGAAACAGACGCCATCAGGTCCTTCAAACTGGACGGGGCTCGTCACGAGGTACTCCGAGGGGACACTGGATATGTCTGAGGGTGTGAATGAAACCTCATGGTGCAGATCAGAAGCCTCGCTCGGTGAATTCTTAGATCGAGAATTACCCGCGCTTTCATCGTACGTTTTCAACGGTGTATTTCCCATTGTAAATCAGTGGTGTAGTAGTGCAGTATTTCTGATGCAGATTGAAATATATACTTTTCTGTGGACATTGTGCATACACATACTACGCATCTAGAAATTAATCGTGGATAATTTCAGAGTTAATTCTTTGAATTAAACATGTTGCTAAGGAGAGAGTATCTAGTAATTAGAATAAATTGCTGAGGTACATGATAATATTCTCTAATTAGAAGTGTTCGATCAGCTGAATCAATAATTATAACATCTAACAGAATGTTGCAAAGTTTTCAGAAATCGAGGATGAACTAAAGATAATTCTCTCAAGCGGATTATGTGCGTATTTATGTTTGGTCAGCAAAAGGTTCTTTTACCGCTCACAAATCAAAATTGATGCCGAATTTCCAGGTTTTTCTAGGTGGAAAGGAGAATATTGCAGAGACAACTTTAATAATACCAAAGTTAGTCTCGAATTAAAACTGAAACGTTCTTTCACAGAAAAGTGCTAGTCATGGTTTGATTGGTCGAGATACTGTATTAAGAAAGTTCTATTGCAAATGCATTAGTTTAATTCTGAGGTTTAACATTCGAATATTAGTTCAAAATTGAATTCTAATACAAATGCCTTATACTAACTCCTAGCTCCTATGTGAACTGTATGAATATGCAAATAATCCATTTAGTTCTCCTTAAAACTTGTAGTACAGTCGACTCCGCTTAATAGGGTCACATCGGTCAGAGGACATTTTGCCCCGATTAAGCGGAGAACCCTATTACCCAAAAATATTTTGTATTAGCTTCTATGTGTGAGAGCAGAGAAACTTTTTATTCCGGTCCTGCCAAAAGTGGCCCGATTAAGCGGTTGACCCGATTAAACAGTTATCCTATTAAGAGGAGTCGACTGTATTTCATATCCACAGACAACTAGGATGGATAAGCAGATATTCGATACGTTTGTTATAATAATCCCTAGATACTATATTGGCATAGTGGAATGTACAACAAATTGAACTCAAATACCACATAATATCAATTTACTACAGTTTTTCCGTCTCCTCTGCCTCTTTGTCCCCAACGACCACCACACTCTCTAGCTCCTCCTCCTTGATGGGCGGGGAGGGACCGCTGTGGGGATCAGGTTCCGACATATCGGGCCACTCCTCCTCGCTCTTATTCACTGTTCTGCTTAAACGTTCCTCCAAATCCTTCTGGGCTTTCTGCTTTCGTCTGTCAGTGCTGGTACTGACGGTCATTGGCAGTAGGAGGCCCACTTCCGAAGGAACGCCGAGGTCGTAGGTGCGATGTGTCGCAGGATAGAGTTTCAGAAACCGGAGAATGGAACCCATCACTGAGCCTATCCTATACAGACACGGATGCAAGGCTTCCGGGAAGAGCGTTGCGAATTCGAAGGTTTCAGTTTGGTCGCCTCGAATGTCCGAGTCTCTCCTCTGAACAAACCTTAAGTAGGACCAGCTGATCACTAGGCTGGAGACACAGCTGAAAATACTGAAAACCGGGATGAACTCTAGCAGGGTGAAGACTAGCGTTACAACGATGCAGAGGAAGGGAAGGTGTTTGAGTCTGAACGAGATGGGTGGTACCAGGGATAACTCAAAGTCTGGCCGCACTTGCTTCAGAGAAACAGCGAGACCACACAAGACGGCTGATGCACCGTATATCTCAACCATGTTGATAAGGCGTGAGTGGAACGTGTACGTGACAGCAGAGAGGATGAAGCAGAGTGTTAGGTTGAGAGAAGCGGTGAGGAATGAGATGATAATGAGGAATAGGAATAGTTCCATTACGCCCCAGAGAGGCTCGAGAATAGAAGCTGATGCCAACAAACAAAATATATCGACTATCACGAAAATAAAGCGAAATTCGACGAAGTTTGAAGTAATTAGTGTCCAAATTCTAAAGTACGGCGGTTTCACATAGTAAGGAATGCACACGAAAAAGGGGATGAGCTCTTGTTTGAGTGAGATGAAGTACAGCACTAAGATTGCGATGCATAGGACTTTTGTTTGTAGTGAAGGAGAGAGCAGTTTCAAAAACAGATTTGCTTTATCTCCGACACGGGACATTTAACTAGTCATAAAATAATATACTCTAGTTTATCAGACATACATAGTAAATGCAAATATTAGTATATCACTTGTAACATAGCAGTGTTTCTAGAAGTGTGAGCAAGTGTGAGTAACAACCAATGGTTAGGGAGAAGTGGCATTTTCCGTATACAATCAAAGTCGTTTCCTTACCCAATTGATTTCATTGTCTAGGCGACAAAAAAGACACCCCCCCCCCGATTATTTGCTAACTGAGTTACTATTGATAATAAAACAATGTCTACAGAGACTTAGCGACAAAAAATTCCGGTACAAACCCAGATTTCCACTGTATTATGCGGTACATAATCATGCACAGATATTTTGGTTGTGACATTTATCACTTTTTTTAGTAAAACAAGACACCTTAAACTTCCGAAAGAACCAATCAGACATGACTTAAATTGAAGTTAATACTCAGTATCACTTATATTTCTGGCTGAGTTCAACAAAAACGAAATTTTAAATCCTATTTATAGATGCAGTGTGTATCTAATTAAAGGAACTAATAGCATTGGAAGCACGTATGCACTACCCATACAGACTACGAATTTATTAATTCAGTTTAGATTAATGTTTACAATAAACTAAGTGTACTGAATGTAATAACAAAACATACAGCAAATTCCTGAGCCTACTACCTGTTGCTAAGCAGTGTTTCTACTGAATAATATATTTGTCCACTAACAATTCATTCTCCATCGAAAACTTGATTTTCTCACCTGTGTTTCGAGTTATGACGTCATGGATGGAGAATTGCATGAATGACTTGTCAGAATTAAACTGAATGGAAATTGGGAAGAAATCATCTGGAAGACCAGGGATATTAAACTCCATTGATCCATTTTTATTTTTAGTATCAATAACAGCTAACCGCCATTCGAGCGTTCTTTTTTTAGAATCAACAAAATAGTCCCCATCTGCTTCCGTGACAACAGGGTTGCCGGATCCAGTTGGGATCGGAATGCTGATGATGACGTCATAGAGAGTTAGATATGTTTGCACGAGTTCGTATTCTATGTTGACATCGCATCTGTCTCCACCGTCAGAGGGCCAACAGTTGATGGAGATTGGCATGTGGGACTCCTCAGTTGTAGTGAAACGCCACTTCAAAACCCCAGTCTAAATTAAGAACAGGAATTCATAATCGGTACTGAGCAATCTCGCTAGATATATTTTTAGTAACATGTTCCTATTCTAATAAACTTCAACGTGATCCAATAATAGTGCCAGGAGATTGTGTTTCAGGATAGAATACATTTATGCGAGAAGATAATACAAAATAATACATAGTTCCTAATAGCCCATTTAACAACAGCGAGACCAGTGTATATCTTATATTTTAAAACGCAATGGGTTTTTTGTTTGTGCAGAGTTGATTGAGGAATTGGGAGGTGCTAGAAATGAGAAATTTGGCACACAGGTAAATAATAATGAGTCTACGATTAAGTTCTAAGATCTAAGCGAAATCTTCACACTTCGCCGAGATTCAGGATTAGTTGGCCTAATCTTAAGCAAATTCCTTTTATAATGAACCTAATTTTTCTTCTCCAGTTCTGAATTCATGACTAACCGTAGATGAATGACACTTTTTTAGTAGAAAATTAGAAAGCGACCAACCGTTTCTTAAATATCCCGCAGGATGACTCTACAGACTCGCAGTGTCCGCAAGCCGCGCAGCGCAAGCAAGCGAAGCGGGCTTGTAATGCTGAAACGAGGATACTATTCAAGAACTGTGATTTATTCGGTTATTAATAGTAACAATAGCTCAGTTTCCAGATTTAAACCAGCATATCGGTGTGAATTTAAAATGTACTCGTAACACGGAAGTATCGAATAGAGCTAAGGTGTAACATGATTGGTCGGTTAATTAACGACAAATCCAAAAAATTGCAACCATTTAAATTCACATGTTAACATTGACTACAATTGGTGGTTTTCACCACTAAACCATCAAATATTTAAAAATACTTTTATAGACATTCAAACAGCTGTAATTCTAAGTAACAGATGTTCTGACCAATAACTCATGTGTGTGTGTGTGCAGCAGATATTATTGAAATAATCTTAACCATCGAAATAGTTTGGGTCATATCAGTAGTTGGGTTATGGAGTGTCCGTTATTGGTAGATTCTGTCTATATTCAAATGGGATAAAAGTATAAAACTAAATCGTCAAAACATTCATGTCAACCTTAGCCATGATACAAGCGGGACGCAATAGGAAAGTATGATACATAGAATCAAAAAAAGCGGACATAATCGGGAAATTTTATGTAAAAGTGGGACACTTGAGAAAAGCTCAATAGAAGAGTGAAAAAATCGGAACAGTTGGCTTGTATGGACATGCAACTGTGAATAATCGAATTTCCCATTTATTCACACACTCCATACTTAGATAACTGACAAACACCACGAGTGTACATCGATACAGTGGTCCATACCTTTTCTCCGAGGATGTATGACTTCCCTTCTGGTTTGATGGCAATGATCGCATTCTGAGAGAAGAGTTTTTTGTCAATGTTGGGGTGCGTTTGCATCTGGAAAGTTCTGGTCTCTCTGTTCTCAATTTGGACCTGAGTGTTCTCCAGAGCTTCTGGGTCTGTGACTAACAGGTACAGAACTCCAGTAATCTAGAAACAGTTTCATATCACACTCTATGGTAGAATAGGACGGGACAAGACAGGACGAATCAGTCATTTTTCACAAAAACTGATCATAAAGAGTTCCAAATTATTGACTGATTGGAAAGTTTGTAATAAACAGTGGACTTCGCATAATTATTAGCAAACAATTTTCAAGTCTCAAGTGTAGATTTTGTGTCAAATCTGTTCCCCTAATAACCTCGCATATTGGCAACCATTTAATGAGCAAATTCGAGTTGCTAATAAGCGAATTCCATTGTAATGAATTCATCACTAACCTCGAACTGCTCCAGTCCTCCATTCCTATCAGCAGAGAGAGCTATCTTCTCCTGAACGACGATGTGAATAGGCGCAGTAGGCTTAGCCTTAGCGGCAGCTGTCTGGGAGAGAGACGAGGAAGCTGATTGGTTCTGCTTACTCAGTGAGGCCACCTGTCCGCCCTCAGCGCTGAGTATAAATAGAGAGAACACATCTCAGTTTCGTATTCATCAAACAATTTAAATTAATTAAATACACATACATATCTACGGCTTCACTCTAACAATAGAAATCATAGAACCCAAATACTCTGGAGAAAGTTCTGGGAAAATTCTGAGAAATTTCTAGAATGAATGACGACTCTGCGGTTACGCAGTGTCCGCAAGCCGCGCAGCGCAAGTGAGCAAAGCGCGCTTGTATATATATCTATATATATATATACTATATATATATCTATATCTATATCTATCTATCTATATATATATATGTGTGTGTACATGTATATATAATTATCGCTTAAAGCGAATACAGTGTCGATTCAAGATTAAGTTCAGTTGAGACTAAATGATGGGAAATTAGCCTTAAATTGAACAGAGTTGATATTGAAATACCACACCACCCACATGATATTATCCATGAAGCTATCCACATTCTTTGACTTGGGAGTCAGTTTCATGCCTCTGCTTCCTCCCGACTTGTTGGATGAGTAAGAGGGAGGTCTAATCTCAGTCACTGCGGACATGGGCAAGTCACTGCTCATGCCAGAGCCAGATATACCGCCTAATAATATAAATATAATCTAATAATAGAATAGGATATAATAGAGTCTAATCATAGAATGAAATTTAATAGGATTAGGAAAGACTTAGGCTATCATTTATTGTGGTTACAATTAATTTCAGACAATACATACCATGGATTTAATTATTAAATTCAGAGTTCACGAGTGCAAGTAAATATCACATTTTTGAAAGTACCAAAAGTATCGAATTGTAGCCTGCATACGAATAACCGACTTTAAGAATGCTTATCTGGTTTCTAAGCATGTTTATTTGGTACATTTTACTTATCCTGGAATAGTTAATTCATCTCACCTGAGAAGGCATTCCTATCTCTCCCACCTATCCCCAGCCTAGCGTGTTCCTTCCTGGAGAGTTCCAGCTCCTTAGCTTTCCTCTTCATCACTTCTGCTGCTTCTCTCTCCTGCGTCTTGCGCTGTGCTATGAAAACCTTTTCATCGTACGAGTCCATTTCAATGAACGTCCTACAGCAGACATCCAAACTCAAACATAACACTAAACCAATCTAGTCATTGAAGTTAAAAAGGAAGAATTCCTACTCAGATTTATTAAAATGTTCGTCTTAAAATATCCAGTAGGCATAAACTTAAGCCATAACTTTAAATTCCTAACTTCAAAAAATGGAAATCCGAAAACTAAATTTCCAGTTCGTCCTACACAGGGCAGTAGCCACCGGTCTGATTTCAACCTGACCACTTTTTAGTCTCAACTGGACCACTTCACACCTGGTGACTACAGCCTGGGACAGTCTCACTAACCTAATCTGAGTCATGTTAACATTCTCTCGGTACCCCAGCGCTACAATCTCATCGAACGCGAAGATGAGTTGGAACGCATTCTCCTTCACCTCCGACTCACTAACAGTGGAGCAGTACTCAGTCACCACACGAGAGAACAGCCGGAGACTCTCAAGATCTTCTAAGATGTTACTGGCGGTGGTGGTGAGGAGAACTGTGTAGAGGTTGGATTCCATTGGTTGATACACGTAGCGAACTGCTTCTGTCTCGATGAAGGTGTGTTGTTGTCTGCTGTCTCCTAAACACAAACACAAACAAAAATATAAAGAAACAGACACGTGTCAGTTATATTTGGAAACTTAAAGTCGTTTATCATGAACCTGATTAAGCTGAACGTTCTTCTATCATGAGCTATGTAATCCTCTGTGTCTATTTCACAGTTCACATAGGAACTGTAGTATAGTAAACTCCGCTTAATCAGGACAAGTCTCCAAGTATGGAGTAGTTCTCACACATAGAAGCTAATACTAAATTTCATCGGTTTATTGGGACCTCCGCTCAATCGGGTCAAAATATCCGGGACCAAAGTGTCCCGATTAAGCGGAGTCACCTGTACTTTAATATGAATCTAGATTGGTTCGTTGAGTGCGTTATAATGCCCAGTATTACAATTATCCTCTTTTTGGAGTGAAACTCCTGACTCACCAGATTCCAGCAGCTTGGTGAAGGTTGTGAGGAGTCCCTCGATCCTAGAGCGGGTCATCTCCACGAACTGTCTGGACACGAGGATCTTGCCTTGCTTGGAGCAGATAGCTGCAGCCAGCAGAACCATGCTACTACTCTGTTGGAGCTGATACACATTAAATGCAATAGTTCTGAATTATCAATCAAATATCAATGCTTGCAGCGGTTTTACTGATCCCTCCCAAACTGGGTACCGAGGGGCATAGACGCCGACCCCGGGGGGGCTGGGGGGGCCCGAGCCTCCCCTGGATTTGAAGATGGCCCATGGGCGCAATACAAAATTTACGGTCGAGCCCCCCCTGGAACCCCGAAATTGTCCTTAGATTTCGAAAAGTTCGGCGCCCCAGGGCGAAACAGGGGTGCAGGGGGCTAGACCCCCCCCCCTATCGGGGAATTCCAGGCGCCACCCCTGGGGCGAAAGGACCAAGGGGATATGTGTGTATCTGACACTATGGTCAGTAGTCCAGGGGGATAACTCGGCGGGTGGGGGGTTTGTGGGAGAAAAGGGGGCGGTAGGGCCTCTTTGCCCCCCACAGACTGGATGGGAGTGCGGTTTCTATTCGCTGTAGCTTATCATTCTATTGGCTATAAGCATAATATAATCATTAATCTTCAGAATTAATAAAACAATTGTAATGCCTTTTCAAGATTTTGAGAGACAACGACTAATTTGAAGTTATCAATTAGAGCTATTCCTGTGGGAAAATAAAACTTTCCCAATCCGTGGCCTTTTTCCCCTACTGTATCTAAGAGAGTCCCTTCTTTAGAAAATATTTTGACCTGATGGTCTTCGCAATCAACGATATACAAATTCTCGTTCGAATCGAGACAGAAGGAGAAAGGGTTAGCAATCTGCATTCCTACATCACCACTTGTAACTAGAGACCGTATTTTCTCTCCCGAGTAAGAGAAAACGTGAAGGCAAGGATTACTTCTATCGCAGAGGACATATATTTCATTTGATGTCAGTTTAACGTCACAGGGCAGGGATAAGGAGTGGTGGGAGATGTGTCGCTGGTAACGGAGGTCGTAATCTAGAATTTGTATTCGATCGTTGAAGCAATCCGTGATGAAGACATCTCCATTGGTAGAGACGGTGAGCTGTCTAGGATAATTGAACTGTCTAATACCAGCCCCTATACCTCCTATCCTAGCGACTAAACTAATGCTAACTGCCACTTTCAAATGGAACACATAATGTTCCCATGTGTCGGTCACGTAGATATTGTCCCGATGTATCGCTATACCGCATGGATCCCTCAGTTTTTTAACTGTAAAATGTTTTAGGTATTTACCTGCCTCTGAGAAAATCAATACACAAGACCTATTGAGTCCTGCATTGGTTATGTAAACTCGTTTGGTGCTGGGATCTATAGCTACTCCTCTAGGAAAGAGAGAGTTGCCTAGAGAATATTTTGCAGCAATCAAATGATTGAAATTGTCTAAATGCGTCGTCTCAGTTGAGTCTACGTGTCGTGTCGCTAAGGGGAATAGTGCTGCCATTTCTATTTTCAACTATTTTAGATGATAGATCAAAGATATAGATTTATATGGGAAAGTACAGCACTAGATTGAGTGTACGTATAATCTGAGTATTCACTCAAATATCAATCTAAAGCTATTTTTGTCATATGGAGAAGGTTTTAATTTATCTTACTACAGTGGAACTCGGTTACAACGTACTCGGCTTATAACGTACACTCGGTTAGTACGTATCTGAATCATTTGACGGATTATTCCCCCAATGTAGCTTATAGTAGATATTTCGGTTATAACGTACTCGGATATAACGTATTTCCGGATAGTACGTACTAAAATCAGTTCCCCACAGAGGAAATTTTCGGATATAACGTACTCCTTGACTGCTACAAATTGTTTCACTATGGAAATCCAAAACCAATTACTGTACTTAGACATAATCTGATTATTCAAAGTGCTTATAAATGCAAACAGATACATATTATAGAACCATAAATTATTTTGTAAGAATATTTACTAATGTTATTTCTTAATACTGTATAAGCTTTGTTAAAAGGTACATTATACATATTACTATGTTAGAACGTATATTAGATTCGGTTAGAACGTACTTTATACTCGGTTAGAACGTACTTTATACTCGGTTAGAACGTACTTTATACTCGGTTAGAACGTACTTTATACTCCGTTGGAACGAACTCTATATCCGTTAAGAATTACCTAATGATAATTCATATTTTAGTACTAATCAGAATTATGGCAACTAATTCAAGACTTCAACTGACCTCTCGACAAAAAATAGATATCATATCCTCTATTGAAAATGGAGAAAAACAAGCTTCTGTGTGCAAAAGGCGTAATCTCGCCAAAACTACAGTGAGCAGCATATGGAAGAATAGAGAAATTCTGAAACGTAACTTTTCGTCCTCTGAATTTAGTCTCGATTGCAAGCGTTTTCGGCCATCTAATCAGAAAGATGTAGATGCTGCTCTCCTTGAGTGGTTTAAGCAAGCTAGGTCCCTCAACATTCCAATTAGTGCAAAATTACTGGTTGAAAGAGCTGAAACGTTTGCTGTTTCAATGGGCCTTGCATCATTTATAGCAACAAGTGGTTTTATTGATAGATGGAAAAAGAGACATGGTATTGGGATGAAACAGGTATCAGGCGAAGAAAAATCAGTATCAGAAGAGGTTATACGACCATGGTTAGACCTGACTTTGCCTGAACTGCTTTCGCAGTACGCTCCAGAGTCTATCTACAATGTCGATGAGACCGGATTATATTACAAGCTGCGCCCCGATAAGACATTAACATTTAAAGGAGAAAAGTGTAGTGGAGGAAAAAAGCCGAAAGATCGCATCACTGTTCTGGTTGGGGCAAGTATGAATGGTGAAAGACTCCCACTCCTTATAATCGGAAAATCAAAGTCTCCACGATGTTTCTCTGGTATTAAGTCATTGCCTTTGGAGTACAAGGCTAACTCCAAAGCATGGATGACTGGGGATATTTTCAGGGATTGGCTACAAAAATGGAATCAGAAACTTCTTTCTCAAAAACGTACAATATTACTAGTTATTGATAACTGTACCGCACACCCTCGTAATCTCGAGCTCTCTAACATTAATATAAAGTTTTTACCTCCCAATACCACCGCCAAACTACAACCATGTGATCAAGGTATAATACAATCGCTCAAAGTTCATTATCGTCACCAGCTCGTGAAAAGATTGTTATTATCTATGGAAAGTGGAGAAGATCTAAAAATCTCGATGCTCGATGCAATGCAATGGTTGAAGATTGCATGGGACAAGGTAACAGCAGAGATTATCCGAAATTGTTTTCAGCATTGTAATTTCAGAGACATAACTTCTAGTGTTTGTATGGACCTAGTTTCTGAACCTAGCAGTGAACTTGAGAATCTTTTTGAGGGTTTAAAATCTCATAATGTCAAAATAGAAGGTTCTGTTGAAGATTATACGCATGTTGATGATGATGTAGCTATTGATGGGGTCTTTACAGATAGTGATATTGTATCAATGATTCAGGATGATGCAGTATTATCGGAGGAGCCTTATATCGCTTGTGATGATGAACCTATTGCATGCCCGACTATTTCAGAATTTCGTGATGCTTTAGATATTGTGAGACGTTTTGTTACATGTAAGACAGATACTAATAGTCATCTCAATTCAATAGCTGAATTGGAAGAACTTCTGCTCAAGACTAGTACTAAGATTTATAGGCAAACCTCTCTTACTGATTTCTGCTAGGACTACTAAATCATTTTAGGAGTTACATGTTTAACCCAGTCTTGTAATATCCAATCATATTATATCTGTCTGAGTAAAAATGTTATTAACATTGCAAAATTACATTATAATTAGCTAATAAACGACTCAACACGCCTAATTTGTTAAAAAATCAGTCAATATATTATTATTCGGATATAACGTACTTCGGATATAACGTACTTTTTTCCCTTTCCCGAACAGGTACGTTATAACCGAGTTTCACTGTAATAATAGTTTCTCAACTGGCAATGAATAAATACAAATGCTTCTCATTCTAAAAGCTTACTACAATATTTTGTTGAGAATATTGTCTGGTTCTATCTACGTAATTTATTAAAACGCTAGGATTTTTTAGTGCAGCTCCCAGTATTAGAAGATGCCTTATGTCATGATGGGCGTGTAACGTCTGTCTGCTAGCTCCTGGAAACTCTATGAATTGAAGAGACTAGCTCTAGCTTAACATCAATATACATATCTTATTCTGTGAATCCCTTACTATCAGTGTCAGTAGTATCCTATAACATCAATGCATTACTAACTGATGGACGTTGAGAAATCTCAAAAATAGGCTAGAGATTAGCTTCCAACAGTTGACATGAGATTCTTTAATAATAATAATAATACTTTCAACCATTTAACTGTTGCAATTAAGGGTAAATCACACTCATAAATTATTACAAAAGCCTATTGAGACTATTATATGGTTGTATTTATGAATGCTCCAGAGGTAAATACTCCACCAGTCTAGAAGAGGAATGGTATAAATCGACTTCTCTCACTCGCATATTTCTTGTATTCCTCACCTAAGTGTTGAGTCAATGCTGTTTCCTCTATTCCTGCCAACAAACTGAAGAATGATATCTGTACGAATGCAGCAACAGCTGCTGCTAGGTTACCATATATCAGGAATGCAGATATTGCGGCAATGATGGCAGAAGAAAACCCTGGATGCATTATGAACCTGTATGGCCCTGTTGTTACCAATTTAACATCTTTAATCACTGCGAATTTAAACACATAATGTTTTCCCAGCATGTGATAGGACCACTTTCTCACGAAAATCCCACCAAATAACATAACCATACCAACCCACTGTTGTATGTCCATTTCTAGTGCAGCATAATCCCCAACATACCAAAAGTACAATAGCTGGAATAGACATCCTATATATAACACTCCACAAAGATTCATTAGTGCAGGAGTCACTTTTTTCCTCAAATTCATCTTTACTAGCACAATATGTTCATCTGTCACTTTGTTTGGTGCTTTCTTCACGTAGAAATGAAACAGGATTTGGATGACTGAAATAATAAATTTTATTTGATAGTAAACCATTATTATTAGAGGAGTGAAGATAACTAGCCATAGCTTAATAATGCTTATATATGCCCTATACCTTGCTAACTGTTAATTATAACAGTATGTGTGATTCCCTTCCCTACCAGTCTCAAATATAAATTACCAATATCATCTTACAGAAATGCATGAACTAACTAGTAATGGTAAGAGAGAGATTGGTATACGCATCATATAGCATAACCTCATTAAAATGAATGTCGATGTGTGTCAGATGGTTAGCAGTGATCGACTTTTATACTTGCTAGATCATCGTGGTTAAGTAGCACATAACTTCATTCTTTTGCTTACAGACAACCTCACCCAAAACTTTTTTATTCAATAAGAAATATACAAATTTGAAATCCTATGACGTCAGAGACACAAAATAAAAGATCTCACACAGAACAATAGCCATTCCAATTCAAATCTATAATTCCTAACAGTAACATCTAGTAAGTTAAACGATTTAATAATAACCAACTAATTCTAATCTACTAAAGCACACTTCTACTATGAACTAGCACTCCTATACTAATCTACCAGTCTAGAAGATGAATGGTATAAATCGACTTCTCTCACTGGCATATTTCTTGTATTCCTCACCTAAGTGTTGAGTCAATGCTGTTTCCTCTATTCCCGCCAACAAACTGAAGAATGATATCTGTAGGAATGCAGCAACAGCTGCTGTTAGGTTGCCATATATCAGGAATGCAGATATTGCGACAATGATGGCAGAAGAATATCCTGGATGCATTATGAACCTGTATGGACCTGTTGTTACCAATTTAACATCTTTAATCACTGTTATTTTATACACAAACCGTTTTCCCAGCACGTGATAGGACCATTTTCTCACGGAAATCCCACCAAATAACATCACCATACCAACCCACTGTTGTGTGTCCATTTCTAATGCTGCATAATCCCCAACATACCAAAAGTACAATAGCTGAGATAGACATCCTAAATACAATACTCCACAATGACTCATTAGTGTAGGAGTCACTTTTTTATCCGAATTCGTATCGACTAGCACAGTGTGTTCATCTGTCACTTTGTTCGGTGCTTTCTTCACGTAGAAATAAAACAGGATTTGGATGACTGAAATTATCACTTTTATTTGATAGTAAATCATTATTATCAGAAGAGTGGAGATAACTAGCCATAGCTTAATGCTATATATCCTATATTTACTAACTGATAATTATCAGTATATGTTAGTCCCTTCCCTACAAATGTATATTACCAGCAGTATCCTGTTACAGAAATGCATGAAATAACTCTGGTACAGTTACGAAGTTCGTATACGTATCATCTAACATAACTCCATTACAATAAATGTCGATGTTTGTACAGATGGTTAGCAGTTATCGCTGCCCCTACAGTAATGAAAATATTTTCTGGAAGGTATGACTATATATGGAATTAAACTTGCATATGTTTGTATACGACTTTTATACTTGCTAGATCATCGTGGTTAAGTAGCATACAACTTCATTATTTTGCTTACAGACAACTTCACCCAAAACTCTTTATTTAACAAGAAATCTACAAATTTGATATCCTATCACGTCAGAGACACAAAATAAGAAGATCTCACACTGAACAATAGCCATTCCAATTCAAATCTATAATTCCTAACAGTAACATCTAGTAGGTCAAACGATTTAATAATAACCAACTAACTCTAATCTACTAAAGCACACTTCTACAATGAACTAGCACTCCTATACTAATCTACCAGTCTAGAAGAGGAATGGTATAAATCGACTTCTCTCACTGGCATATTTCTTGTATTCCTCACCTAAGTGTTGAGTCAATGCTGTTTCCTCTATTCCTGACAACAAACTGAAGAATGATATTTTTACGAAAGCAGCCACAGCTGCTGCTAGGTTACCATATATCAGGAATGCAGATATTGTGACAATGTTGAAGGCAGCAAATCCTGGATGAATTACGAACTGGTAGGGACCTGTTGTTATCAATTTCTGATGTTTAGTGGTTACAACTCCATACACAAAATAGCTTCCTAGGGTGTAATGGGACCACATCCTCAATAAAATCCCACCAAATAGCATAACCATGCCAACCCACTGTTGTATATCCATTTCTAATGCTGCATAATCCCCAACATACCAATAGTATAATAGCTGAGATAGACATCCTATATATAACACTCCACAGCAATTCCTTAATCTTGCGAAAAAATGTAAATTCCTTTCACGGTCCGACAGTAAGGTATGTTCATCTCTCAGTTTATTTGGGGTCTTCATCTGGTAAAAATGGAATATCAGATGGATAACTGAAATAATAACTTTGATTTGGTAATAAGCCATTACATACAGAGGGTTAGAATAGCTCAATGTGTCTATTTATACATTCTGATTATTTTGCCTATATAACAAAAGTAACAATATGAAGTTATGCATATTATAGTTCAACAGAACAGAATCTCTCTTAGTACATACACTCTAATCTGAATTTACGTTCATATTACTCGATTAGGTAACTTAACAATTTACAATTATATTACACCTATACCAAGTTCAATTCTAAGTTGTATCCTGTTACATATGTACATTATTAACAAACAGTACCTTATGTAAGATGAAAGATATTTTTAGTTAGTTTCCATACTATATTAGTGTGGAATTTCTAATTTTGAGTTTTAAATTGTTTGAATTTCTAATTTGCATCTATCATTGGTGATGGTTCTGTGATAGTGATTTAAGGTTTGTAACAACTAAAACTGCATACGTGTTAATTTTCTCAACTTTTTGTACTGAGAATTTCCAATTAAGTCTGTCTACCTTCTACTGTTTCCAATGCATTTTAAGTTAGTTTACCCAGAGACACCATAGTACAGCAATGTTAGGAAGAGGTACTCATATAAATGTTACTGGATAAGTTAGTATATAATTATCATTTGATTATCCTTAATGCTCTCTGGAGTCTCTATCTATATAAATGATAGCATGTAGATCACTGACTTATTATTATAATTTAATAGCTTATTCTAACCAAGAAAAGTGAAAAAATAATTATTCGTTCATTATATTAGTATTATTAATCTAAAGTTTTAAATTTTACAATCTAGCGTTTACACTAACACTGAATAATGACTGAGAAATTACCAAAAGACAGTCAAGAAGATCCACCAATGAAATAAAGTGAAATCGCAACAGACCGAATGCCGGCGAGTTAAATAGCTAAATAAAATGTAGTAGACCTGCTATATATAAATCTATAAACTTTTACTCGGAATACAACGTACTTCGGCTTAGTACGTACTCATTTCTCTGAACCAGAATTCATTTATTATATGGATTCCTATGTAATATCAACTCGGTTAGTACGTACTTACGGATAGTACGTACTAACCGAGTTCTACTGTATTTCCGTCCGTTTTCCAATTGAACTTGTCTGCGGTCACTTCCTCAACATTACTCCCCCTTTTAGTTCCTCCCGAACAAAAAAATTGTCTATAATTGCTATTACACATCTATAACATGAACAGCATCTACGTATATATACAGTACAGTTGAGATAGAAGCTAAGACAAAATTCAATTGGTTAATTGAGGCCCTATGTCTCGATATGTCCCAATTAAGTGGAGTCATTTGTGTTTGTCGTTATAAGTTCAAATGTATTTCAATGTTCGTCCATCCCTTGAGTCACTGATGCTAATTAATCTTATTTTAAAAAATCTATTCCGAAAATAGAACATGTTGATACTATTTTTAAACTGTTCGATGTCTAGGTTTGTGATCAGTATGAAGTACACGTGAAAGAGGCAGATCAGAAAGATTATGAAAATAGCGGGCATGTGATTTCGCTGATAAAGAAGGATGATAAGCCAGAGAGCAAAAAGTCTCCTGCGTCTTTCGCTGTGCTATGAAGACCTTTTCATCGTACGAGTCCATTTCAATGAACGTCCTACAGCAGACGTCCCAACTCAAACATAACACTAAACCAATCTAGTCATTGAAGTTAAAAAGGAAGAATTCCTACTCAGATTTATTAAAATGTTCGTCTTAAAATATCCAGTAGGCATAAACTTAAGCCATAACTTTAAATTCCTAACTTCAAAAAATGGAAATCCGAAAACTAAATTTCCAGTTCGTCCTACACAGGGCAGTAGCCACCGGTCTGATTTCAACCTGACCACTTTTTAGTCTCAACTGGACCACTTCACACCTGGTGACTACAGCCTGGGACAGTCTCACTAACCTAATCTGAGTCATGTTAACATTCTCTCGGTACCCCAGCGCTACAATCTCATCGAACGCGAAGATGAGTTGGAACGCATTCTCCTTCACCTCCGACTCACTAACAGTGGAGCAGTACTCAGTCACCACACGAGAGAACAGCCGGAGACTCTCAAGATCTTCTAAGATGTTACTGGCGGTGGTGGTGAGGAGAACTGTGTAGAGGTTGGATTCCATTGGTTGATACACGTAGCGAACTGCTTCTGTCTCGATGAAGGTGTGTTGTTGTCTGCTGTCTCCTAAACACAAACACAAACAAAAATATAAAGAAACAGACACGTGTCAGTTATATTTGGAAACTTAAAGTCGTTTATCATGAACCTGATTAAGCTGAACGTTCTTCTATCATGAGCTATGTAATCCTCTGTGTCTATTTCACAGTTCACATAGGAACTGTAGTATAGTAAACTCCGCTTAATCAGGACAAGTCTCCAAGTATGGAGTAGTTCTCACACATAGAAGCTAATACTAAATTTCATCGGTTTATTGGGACCTCCGCTCAATCGGGTCAAAATATCCGGGACCAAAGTGTCCCGATTAAGCGGAGTCACCTGTACTTTAATATGAATCTAGATTGGTTCGTTGAGTGCGTTATAATGCCCAGTATTACAATTATCCTCTTTTTGGAGTGAAACTCCTGACTCACCAGATTCCAGCAGCTTGGTGAAGGTAGTGAGGAGTCCCTCGATCCTAGAGCGGGTCATCTCCACGAACTGTCTGGACACGAGGATCTTGCCTTGCTTGGAGCAGATAGCTGCAGCCAGCAGAACCATGCTACTACTCTGTTGGAGCTGATACCATTAAATGCAATAGTTCTGAATTATCAATCAGATATCAATGCTTGCAGCGGTTTTACTGATCCCTCCCAAACTGGGTACCGAGGGCCATAGGCGCCGAACCCGGGGGGGCTGGGGGGCCCGACCCCCCCCCTGGATTTGAAGATGGCCCATGGGCGCAATACAAAATTTACGATCGAGCCCCCCCTGGAACCCCGAAATTGTCCTTAGATTTCGAAAAGTTCGGCGCCCCTGCCGAGGGGCAAACAGGGGTGCAGGGGGCTAGACCCCCCCCCCCCCCCTATCGGGGAATTCCAGGCGCCACCCCTGGGGCGAAAGGACCAAGGGGATATCTGTGTATCTGACACTATGGTCAGTAGTCCAGGGGGACAACTCGGCGGGTGGGGGTTTGTGGGAGAAAAGGGGACGGTAGGGCCTCTTTGCCCCCCACAGACTGGATGGGAGTGCGGTTTCTATTCGCTGTAGCTTATCATTCTATTGGCTATAAGCATAATATAATCATTAATCTTCAGAATTAATAAAACAATTGTAACGCCTTTTCAAGATTTTGAGAGACAACGACTAATTTGAAGTTATCAATTAGAGCTATTCCTGTGGGAAAATAAAACTTTTCCAATCCGTGGCCTTTTCCCCCCACTGTATCTAAGAGAGTCCCTTCTTTAGAAAATATTTTGACCTGATGGTCTTCGTAATCAACGATATACAAATTCTCGTTCGAATCGAGACAGAAGGAGAAAGGGTTAGCAATCTGCATTCCTACATCACCACTGGTAACTAGAGACCGTATTTTCTCTCCCGAGTAAGAGAAAACGTGAAGGCAAGGGTTGTTTCTTTCGCAGAGGACATATATTTCATTTGGTGTCAGTTTAACGTCACAGGGCAGGGATAAGGAGTGGTGGGAGATGTGTCGCAGGTAACGGAGGTCGTAATCTAGAATTTGTATTCGATCGTTGAAGCAATCCGTGATGAAGACATCTCCATTGGTAGAGACGGTGAGTTGTCTAGGATAATTGAACTGTCTAATACCAGCCCCTATACCTCCTATCCTAGCGACTAAACTAATGCTAACCGCCACTTTCAAATGGAACACATGATGTTCCCATGTGTCGGTCACGTAGATATTGTCCCGATGTATCGCTATACCGCATGGATCCCTCAGTTTTTTAACTGTAAAATGTTTTAGGTATTTACCTGTCTCTGAGAAAATCAATACACAAGATCTATTGAGTCCTGCATTGGTTATGTAAACTCGTTTGGTGCTGGGATCTATAGCTACTCCTCTAGGAAAGAGAGAGTTGCCTAGAGAATATTTTGCAGCAATCAAATGATTGAAATTGTCTAAATGCGTCGTCTCAGTTGAGTCTACGTGTCGTGTCGCCAAGGGGAATAGTGCCGCCATTTCTATTTTCAACTATTTTAGATGATAGATCAAAGATAGAGATGTATATGGGAAAGTACAGCACTAGATTGAGTGTACGTATAATCTGAGTATATCGCTCAAATATCAATCTAAAGCTATTTTTGTCATATGGAGAAGGTTTTAATTTATCTTACTAATAATAGTTCTCAACTGGCAATGAATATATATAAATGTTTCTCATTCTAAAAGCTTACTACAATATTTAGTTGAGAATATTATCTGGTTCTATCTATACAGTACACCCTCGCTAATCCGAACAGCTCTGTTCCACTGATCGAAAAAATCGTTCGGATTAGTGAATTTGTTCCGATTAGTGAAATAACACTAATTCAATAGGGCATTAATAATAATAATTTTGTATTGTTACTAGAATATTAAGTATATTATTTCGCTATGGTTGCTTATTTAACGAGGTTTCTCAATCTTATTGATCGATTTAAGTTTATAAACGTTTATTCAAAGCATAGAGGTGAATAATAATATATTTTGGGTGTTCGGATTTTAAGAATGAAGTGTTCGGATTGGCGAGGTTCGGACTAGCGAGGGTGTACTGTATATTAAAACGCTAGGATTTTTCAGTGCAGCTCCCAGTATTAGGAGATGCCTTATGTCATGATCGGCGTGTAACGTCCGTCAGCTAGCTCCTGGAAAATCTATGAATTGAAGAGACTAGCTCTAGCTTAACATCAATATACCTACATATCTTATTCTGTAAATCCCTTACCTATCAGTGTCAGTAGTATCCTATAACATCAATGCATTACTAACAGATGGATGACGAGACGTATCAGCCCCTCATTAAAATAAATGTAATGTCCGATAACAGATAACACATTTTCATACCGATGTCCAGGAATGGTAGAAGTGCTGTTAGCTGATAGTAGACCTAAATTGCTGTTTTCATCAAGCTTTCGCTCCCAAGAGTCCTGACTAGCTTCCAACAGTTGACATGGGATTTATAACAACAATAATACTTGCAACAATTTAACTGTTGCAATTAAGGCAAAGGGTGTAGAGATTCCAAATATTGTATTGATGATCTTAAATAATCATTTTTAGTGTGCTTCCTATAGTATTAGTATAGTAGCATAGCTACTATACTAATTAATAGTATAGGATGCACAGTACTAAAATGAGGATGTTCCGGCCGGCCGGCCGGCCGTCCGAAATTCGTGTCCTGACCAGAGTTTAAGAGATATCGTCTTGAAATCTTTACAGGAGGTGTAAAGTGATATGGAGATGTGCACTTCGGTATACGATTTTTGATTTATGCTGAATCAGCATGATGACACAGCATTTTGTCACTTTTAACATTTCTCCTATATTAGCCAAAGTATAAATAGTAGAAACTTGATATTGATATGGAAGGTAGGCAATGGAGTGAATCTAGGATTAAGTTCGAAGATCTAAGCAAATCTTCACACCTCGCCGAGATAGGTGACAAAATGTGCTGACCAATCAAATTCGATTATTTTATAATGCAAATATACATTGAAATAAAATCGTAGTGACTTATGCATACAATCAAAAGGACTATTTGTGATTGAAATTCATTGGTTTATGTGAGAACCAATCAATTATCAGCCTTTTATAATGCCATTCACACGATTCTATTTCATATAAATGATTGAATACTGCTATTTTGAGTCTATAATTTGATTGTTAACGACAATTAAAGTGTGTTATATGCTACGATCAATCAATTCATGAATTTACTGTACAAATGAATACAAATGAATTTACACTCAACAAAAGCACATTCTGCACCCACCTCACCGATGATAAGGTGACTCATGAGATTTGGAAGCACACTTCCATCCCGTCTGTGGGTTTTTTAAAAATCTACAATACATTTATAAAGTAACCAAATTTGAAATGGATTAGTGAAAGTAATCAATATTTGGCACCCATACCAGGACCTTTGAGTTTTCTGAAATTCCCAAGCGCCCGCAAAGTGACGGTTCATCAAAAGTTTTCAGTCCAATTTTAACTGGATGATAGATGAATGTAATATCCTTACTATTAAAACTCGATTAATGTTTGTGTGTGTATATATATATACAGTCGACTCCGCTTAATAGGGTCACATCGGTCAGGAGATATTTTGCCCCGATTAAGCGGCTGACCCGATTAAACAGTGACCCTATTAAGCGGAGTCGACTGTATATGTAAAGAATTGATTGAAGAAACTGCCAGCGCAGAAAGCTGATTTTGGCATGTGGAAGTCTTTTGGCTATGGCTCCACAAATTTCTGAGCTCAGACGAAAATGTCTACTCGTCATAGAATTACGACGTCATTGTCACCTTTTTTATAATTAGAAATTTCAGTTTTTCGACCATAACTCTGCCATTTTGAGTGATAGAAGGCTGAAATTTTAATAAAATGTGTATACTAATATGTCTCACATATGATGCAACAATCATAAAAAATGATGACTAATCACTCTGTTATGACGTCATCATCATGCGTCAAATTTTTAAAAATTTGCAAATTTGGTAATTTTTCGTGCGATATCGATTTTAACAGTAGGACAAACGCATTTGGGGATTTATTCCCATTATAATTAATCAATGTGACCCCAGGCTCTCGAAAGGCGCCTCCAGCGGACACTTTGTGTCCGCCAGCCGCGAAGCGCGCTTGTCATCATTATCTCATTAAAACGTTGGAAACGTAACATCTCTTGAACAGGGAGAAATGCTGTTAGCTGATAGCAGGATCTAATTTGCTGTTAACATTAAGCTTTCGTTCCGTCAGAGTCAGGGGTGGATTCAGTATACTCGGTGGGTTGATGAGTAGGTTGGCCAGTTGACCAGTGGGTTAGTGGGTTAGTTGGCCGGAGGTTCGTTCTCTGCAAATTTGCCAGGGCGTCCTATTTAGCCCAATCCGCCCCTGCATAGAGTGCTCTAACAGCTGTACTAGCGCCAGTTTACTCGTTTTTTGAGAGCAAGCTCGTTGCTATGCTACCTATAAACAATTTTTCAAATTATCTACAGCTACAAAGAAAGAGCTAGGTTGTACGGGAAAAATCAGAGGAAATACAATATTCACAAATAAAGATTAATCACGCGTAAATCACACTCATAAATTGTTACAAAATCCTATTGATAATACTATATGGTTCGTATTCATGAAGACTCTGATGCAATAATGCGAGTTCGACTGTCTTCCACTCTAACAGACCTATACTAATCTACCAGTCTAGAAGAGGAATGGTATAAATCGACTTCTCTCACTCGCGTATTTCTTGTATTCCTCACCTAAGTGTTGAGTCAATGCTGTTTCTTCTATTCCTGCCAATAAACTGAAGAATGATATCTGTACGAATGCAGCAACAGCTGCTGCTAGGTTGCCATATATCAGGAATGCAGATATTGCGACAATGATGGCAGAAGAATATCCTGGATGCATTATGAACCTGTATGGCCCTGTTGTTACCAATTTAACATCTTTAATCACTGCTATTTTATACACATAATGTTTTCCTAGCATGTGATAGGACCACTTTCTCACTAAAATCCCACCAAATAGCATAGCCATACCAACCCACTGTTGTGTGTCCATTTCTAATGCAGCATAATCCCCAACATACCAATAGTACAATAGCTGGAAGAGACATCCTAAATATAACACTCCACAATGATTCGTTACCATAGGAGTAACTTTTTTAGCCAAATTCGTAACGACTAGCACAATATGTTCATCTGTCACCTCGTTTGGTGCTTTCTTCAGGTATGAATGAAATAGGATTTGGATGACTGAAATTATCACTTTTATTTGATAGTAAATCATTATTATTAGAGGAGTGGAGATAACTAGCCATTGCTTAACACTTCACTATATACATCAACACTTAAATCTCATCATCCCATACAAATAATACTAAATCGGAATTTTCATGAAGGGCAATACGTTCAAATTCAAAGAGTACTAAAAATCTGATTTCAGATTCGAAATCTACACATTCGAATTAGTCATAGTTGAACATAACTAATAAATTACTCAACTCAATGAACAATCTTATCAGCCTGAGCCACCATAGGTAATTCATTGCCATCATGTCTAGTGGTCAAAATGGGTGTATGTGGCATAAGGTGGCACTGATTGATAATTACAAAAAGTTATGAATGAATGATTAATTAGAAAAATTAACCTGTGACTAATTTGAATGCGTATTATTCGAATCTGGAATCCAATTAGCTGTATCCCATACCATTTAGAAGTACCCTCTTCATGAATAGACCCATTTTAGTATTATTTGCATGGGAAAGAATCAAGTGTTGAAATACTTGTGTCCGCTTAGTGTATATATGCGTATATATCTTATATATTAAAATGCTAGGATTTTTTGTTTGTTTGTTTGTTTGTTTGTTTGTCCGAATTGATTGAAGAATTGGCAAGTCGTAGAGATACGAAAATTGGCATATAGGTTTCAAATGATGAATCTATGATTAAGTTCTAAGATCTAAGCAAAATTTTCACACCTCTGCAAAAAAAATGGAAAACAATTTTTCACACCTTTTCTATACAATACTATGTACGGCTTCACTCTCACAATAGAAATCATTATACGACAATATTGTAGGCTGTAATTGTAATTAATACTTCAAACAATAACTTATATGAATGTCTCAATTATATATATGGCAGTTAAAAAGGTTATTTGTATATTTTCACACCTTTATATACATATTTTCACACGATTTGACGAATTTTGAAAATAATGCTAGAGACCAGCGCTTCCAACGGTTGACATGGGGTTTTTAGAGGTGCAGATTTCGAATATCATATTTTCAGATCGATATGATAAATTATTTGTATACTTTTGTTTACAATAGATACATAAAGTAAACAAATTACAAAAATGGGCTAGAGACTAGCTTCCAACGGTTCCCATGAGATTTTTAGTGCTGTAGATTTAAATATTATATTTTCGGATCCATTAGAGAATTTATTCGTCGGCCTTTGTTTACAATATTTATATACAAATAGAAGTTCCAAAATATGCTAGATTGAGTAACTCCAGGCGCCCGCAGGGCGACTCTGCGGACACGCAGTGTCCGCAAGCCGCGCAGCGCAAGCAAGCGAAGCGTGCTTGTATCTTATATATTTAAATGCTAGGATTTTCTTGGTGTGTGTGTATGTGTGTGTGTTTGTCCGAATTGATTGAAGGATTGGCAAGTCGTAGAGATATGAAAATTGGCATGTAGGTGTCAAATGATATGACTACGATTAAGTTCTAAGATCTAAGCAAAATTTTAACACCTCTGCAAAAAAAATGGAAAACAATTTTTCACACCTTTTCTATACAAAATATATGACTGCACTATCGCAATGGAAATCATTGTACGGCACTACAATATATTGTCTTTGTTATTAATACTTCAAAGCCACAACTTATGTTTGATATCTTAAATGTATCATAACGTATAGCAATAAAAAAGATTATGTGCATATTTTCACACCTTTATATATATAGATTTCACACCTTTTGACGAATTTTGAAATTTTTGCTAGAGGCTAGCTTCCAACGGGTGATATGGGGGTTTTAGGGGTGTAGATTTCGAATATCATATTTTCGAGTAAGTTTGATAATTAATTTGTTTACTTTTGTTTACATTAGATACATAAAGTAAACAAATCTCAAAAATATGCTAGAAACTTGCTTTCAACGGTTGACATGGGGTTTTCAGGGGTACAGATTTCGAATATTATATTTTCGAGTAAATCTGATGATCAATTTGTTTACTTTTGTTTACAATAAGTACATAAAGTAAACAAATCTCAAAAATATGCTAGAAACTTGCTGTCAACGGTTGACATGGGGTTTTCAGGGGTGTAGATTTTGAATATCATATTTTCGAGTAAATTTGATGATCAATTTATTTACTTTTGTTTACAATAGATACATAAAGTAAACAAATCACAAAAATAGGCTAGAGACTAGCTTCCAACGAATATTCGAATATCATATTTTCGGATCCATATGAGAAATTATTCGTTGACCTTTGTTTGAAATATTTATATAAAGAAAAGAAAATTCCCAAAATATGTTAGGTTGAGTAACTCCAGGCGCCCGCAGGGCGACTCTGCGGACACACAGTGTCCGCAAGCCGCGCAGCGCAAGCAAGCGAAGCGTGCTTGTATATATATATATGGTATGAATTAGCATACACAAGGTGAGAATAGCAATTTCCAATTAAGTATTACAAGCGCGCTTTGCGTGCTTGCATAGCGCGGCTAGCGAGCACTTCGTGCACGCAGAGTTGCTCTGCAGGTGTCAGGGAATATCAACTTACTGAGGTATTATTAATAATGCACATATGTAACAGGATACAACTTAGATTTGAACTTATGCGAAGAACAATGTATAAATAGACATTGATTTTTCAGCTATTCTAACTCTTCTAATTCTATGTTTATAATGGCTTATTACAAAATCAAAGTTATTATTTCAGTTATCCATCTGATATTCCATTTTTACCAGATGAAGACCCCAAATAAACTGAGAGATGAACACACCTTACTGTCGGACCTCGATAAGATTTTAGTTCTCGCCGTAAGAATAAGGATCTTTTGTACAATACTATATTTAGGATGCTTATATCAGCTATTGTACTATTGGTATGTTGTGGATTATACTGCATTAGAAATGGACATACAACAATGGGTTGGCATGGTTATGTTATTTGGTGGGATTTTATTGAGAAAGTGGTCTTATTACATCCTAGGAAGATTTTTTGTGTATGGAGTCGCAGTAATTAAAAATCATAAATTGATAACAACAGGTCCATACAGGTTCATGATGCATCCAGGATTTGCTTCCCTCAACATTGTCGCAATATCTGCATTCCTGATATATGGTAACCTAGCAGCAGCTGTTGCTGCATTCCTACAGATATCATTCTTCAGTTTGTTGTCAGGAATAGAGGAAACAGCACTGACTCAACACTTAGGCGGGGAATACAAGAAATATGCGAGTGAGAGAAGTCGATTTATACCATTCCTCTTCTAGACTGGTAGATTAGTATAGGAGTGCTAGTTCATAGTAGAAGTGTGCTTTAGTAGATTAGAATTAGTTGGTGTTAATAAATCGTTTGACCTACTAGATGTTACTGTTAAGAATTGTGTATTTGAATTGGAATCATGAGTATTGTTCGGTGTGGAATCTTTTATTTTGAGTCTCTGACATGATAAGATATCAAATTTGTATTTTCTTATTGAATAAAGAGTTTTGGGTGAAGTTGTCTGTAAGCAAAAGAATGACGTCATATGCTACTTAACCACGATGATCTAGCAAGTGCAAAATTCGTATACAAAACATATGCAAGTTTAATTCCATATATAGTCATACATTCCAATAAATATTTTCATTACTAAAGTTATTAATGTAGGGGTAGCGATCACTGCTAACCATCTGGACAAACATCGACATTCATTTTAATGAAGTTATGTTAGGTGATACGTATACCAACCTCTTACCATTACTAGTTAGTTCATGCATTTCTGTAACAGGATATTGGTAATATATATTTGAGACTGGTAGGGAAGGGACTAACATGTATAGGATATATATAGTGAAGTGCTAAGCTATGGCTAGTTATCTTCACTCCTCTAATAATAATGATTTACTATCAAATAAAAGTGATAATTTCAGTAATCCAAATCCTATTTCATTTCTACCAGCTAAAAGCCCCAAATAAAGTGACAGATGAACATATTGTCCTTGTAGCCACCAATAGACATTACAAGATGAAGCGTATAACAGGGCTTTTTTGTGCAGTATTATATATAGGATGTCTCTACCAGCTAGTGCACTATTGGTATCATGGGAATACGACCGAATTAGAAATGTATAATCAACAATGGGTGGGCATGATCATGTTTTTTGGTGGGATTTTATTGAGAAAGTGGTCTTATTACTCTCTTGGGAGAGAATTTGTCTATGAAATAGCTGTCACTAAAAATTATCACTTGGTGACAACAGGTCCATACAGGTTCATAATGCATCCAGGATTTGCTTCCCTCAACATTGTCGCAATATCTGCATTCCTGATATATGGAAACCTAGCAGCAGCTGTTGCTGCATTCCTACAGATATCATTCTTCAGTTTGTTGGCAGGAATAGAGGAAACAGCATTGACTCAACACTTAGGTAAGGAATACAAGAAATATGCGAGTGAGAGAAGTCGATTTATACCATTCCTCTTCTAGACTGGTAGATTAGTATAGGAGTGCTAGTTCATAGTAGAAGTGTGCTTTAGTAGATTAGAATTAGTTGGTGTTAATAAATCGTTTGACCTACTAGATGTTACTGTTAAGAATTATAGATTTGAATTGGAATGGCCATTGTTCTGTGTGAGATCTTCTTATTTCGTGTCTCTGACATTATAGGATATCAAATTTGTATATTTCTTATTGAATAAAAAAGTTTAGGTGAAGTTGTCTGTAAGCAAAAGAATGAAGTTATATGCTACTTAACCACGATGATCTAGCAAGTGTAAAATTCGTATACAAACATATACAAGTTTTATTCCATACAAGCGCGCTTCGCTTGCTTGCGCTGCGCGGCTGGCGGACACTTTGTGTCCGCCGGAGGCGCATTTTAGGCGCCTGGGGTCACATTGATTAATTATAAGGGAGATAACATCTCTAAATACGTCTGTCCTACTGCTATAATCGACATCGCACGAATAATCACCAAATTTGTCAATTTTTAAAATTTTTGATGCGTAATGATGACGTCATAAGAGAGTGATGAGTCATCATGTTTGGATGATTATAATTAACAACTAGCAAGTATAGGGCATATATATATATCTTAATGCTTATATATGCCCTATACTTGCTAGTTGTTAATTATAACAGTGTGTGTTAGTCCCTTCCCTACCAGTCTCAAATATATATTACCAATATCCTGTTACAGAAATGCATGAACTAACTAGTAATGGTAAGAGGTTGGTATACGCATCATCTAACACAGGCTTGTCCAACCTTTTTTGTTCGCGGCCCCAATAAGGGATTCTTTAGCTACTTGAGGGCCGCACAACCTTAGATTTGTATTTTGCTTGATGACTCAGGGGCGTAGGAACCTAATTAATATTGGTCCGTAACAGCAGGTATTCTACTCAGAGAAAAATATTCATCCTGCTGCTTCTAGCCTGAGTGTAGCTTTTAGAAAATTATTGGTCCGGCAGCTGCGGACCTGTTCCTACGCCAATGTGACTGTATTTTACTCATATGGTGTTTAACGAGGAAGATTTAATACGGAAGATCATGTATATGACTCACTACATACTTTGCTTAATTATAGAAAAGTATAATGCGATATCTGACATTGTTTCTGTTTGCACAAAGTGTCAATGTCTGCTCGTGTACTTGATGTCGCAATCCGCAAGACTCCTGATAGATGATTATCTGTTAAGAGCATGGTTTTATCTAAGATTTTCCAGTCAGGCACTTTTTTGGCGGTGATAAAAGTTACATGGCACCCAAACAGGGGTTTATCTTGTAATCCCAGGGGTGATGGCAACCCGACGCCAAAATCGAATCACACTGCAAGCACCTTGGCTCCTCCGACGATACCAGACTGGCACCTATAAGTGCCGGCTGAGCACCTAGATAAACCCCTGGTTAAGAGTGATCTAGACTTGCTTTTGACATTTTTCATCATTGAGAACAGCTGTTCACAGGAATAAGTGCTGCCAAATAAGGAAATGAACTTTTTTGTGATAAATTAGGAAATATACTAGCTGATTGAACATATTGACCGTAGAATGTCACAAGGTCAGTCTCTGCAAAAGCTCTCTTCATCTCAGAAATATTCTGCATTTCAATTAGTTCTAGTTGGAACATATCGGGAGCATTCGTGGCATCAATTCCAAACGGATCTGCAAACAACTTCATTTCAGTAAATCTGTCACTAAAGTCCGAAAATCTTAGTTCAAATTCATTGATTAAGTTGTTGATCAGTGCGGAATACTTAACATGATCCACTGTTTCACTTTGTCTTGTAGATAAAGTTGAGAAATGCACAATATTTTTCAAATTAAATTGTTGATGAAATAATTGTAGCTTGTTAATGAACGCTTTGACATGCTCATACAGGTTGTTAATGAATTGCTTTTTTCCTTGCATTTCCTGTTTGCCACAATGTGCTTTTGAGAGGCCGAGAAGATGTTTTGCTCAATAATCAAGGATTTATAGGGTGTTTTGTTAGTTTTATATTTTGTCCGGAATTAATCGATTATGGACTTGAAGCTCTGATACTCTATGTACCATACCGTGCAGAAGGTTCTCATCTCGATGATCCATTTGTGTTTTTCTTGAACACAGAGGATGTATCTGACATATTTAAAAAATGCTTTTTGGTTAGTACAAGAAATGGAGATTGGGCAGGTCAAAACGTGATTGAGTACATTCTATTTTGGACCACCCTGTATATTAATATACCTCACATATGATGCAGCTATCATCCAAAAATGATGACTCATCACTCTCTTATGACGTCATCATTACGCATCAAAAATTTTAAAAATTGACAAATTTGGTGATTATTCGTGCGATGTCGATTATAGCAGTAGGACAGACGTATTTAGAGATGTTATCTCCCTTATAATTAATCAATGTGACCCCAGGCGCCTAAAATGCGCCTCCGGCGGACACAAAGTGTCCGCCAGCCGCGCAGCGCAAGCAAGCGAAGCGCGCTTGTATGGAATAAAACTTGTATATGTTTGTATACGAATTTTACACTTGCTAGATCATCGTGGTTAAGTAGCATATAACTTCATTCTTTTGCTTACAGACAACCATGAATGAAACATATACTTTATCCATGGTCCATATGGGGTTCTACTATAGTAAATTGTGTCGCGTGCCATCAAATTGTGTCATGTTCCACAATTTGGTGGCGATGGGTATCAGGTTACGATGAAACCGATTGAACCACAAGGCCATTTGAGTAAGCGAAACAAAATCTCAGAATACTACGATATATCTCAAAATACCACGCAACAGTACCACATATTTTTTTCTATTTGTATTGTATGTCCTGAATAATGAGACGAATAAAAATATTATTAAATAAGCATTCCAGGTCATGAAGCACAATACACTATTTAGAGCAGGGAAAACATACAAGTATCACTACTCAAATGGAAAGTCATTGTCTAAATTAGAACTATGTAAATGATCGCATCATGATTACAGGATTGGTGTTACTTCAGAATACCACGGTGCCTCAGAATACCACGCAACAGAACTAATACATGATCTGCCTGAAATCATTAACAAATCACAATAGAGCTTAGGAATGTATTACCAGCATATATAAATATGGTGTCAAAGTACCTATATCCGTTGCATAGCCGGTGCCATGGATTTTAGAGTGGTCCGGTTAAAAGATACAACTATTGAAAAGTGGTTCGGTTAAACCACACGAACTGGACTATTTTACATAGTAATTGTATTAAACTTGTCTAAAAGTGGTCTGACTGGTGGCGCCAGCCCTGCGTTGTTAAAATTTAGATTAGTCACCGTACGATTCCGCAATAGGTTATATTTGTGACAAATTTGGTGATTTTCAGGCCGTTTAAGGGCACTTCTAAGTGTTTTTATCATAAAATTTTTCGCATCGAACTGAGATGTGAAGCTATTGAAGTTTTCAAGATATAACCCCAAATGACCAAAACACGTTTCCATAGCAACACTGGAATGTAGCAACATTCCATTAAAAAATTCCAAATTTTTCGTATTAACTCATTCACATCTCAGTTCGATGCGAAAAATTTTATAATAAAAACACTTAGAAGTGCCCCTAAACGACCTCTGAAAATCACCAAATTTGTTAAAAATATAACCTATTGCGCAACCATATGGTGACTAATCAAATTTTTAACAACGGATATAGGTACTTTGACACCATATTTATATATGCTGGTAATAAATTCCTAAGCTCTATTGTGCTTTGTTAATGATTTAAGGCAGCTCATGTATTAGTTCAACCATCTTCTTCCGCATCCCTAGTCCCAAATCCACATGTTACTGTGAGGCCTTATATACAGTAGGCTGCTTTAGTGATGAAAATATTTTATGGAAGGTATGACTATATATGGAATTAAACTTGCATATGTTTTGTATACGACTTTTATACGTGCTAGATCATCGTGGTTAAGTAACATATAACTTCATTCTTTTGCTTACAGACAACTTCACCCAAAACTTTTTTATTCAATAAGAAATATACAAGTACAAATTTGAAATCCTATCACGTCAGAGACACAAAATAAAAGATCCCACACCGAACAATAGCCATTCCAATTCAAATATACAATTCTTAACAGTAACATCTAGTAGGTCAAACGATTTAATAATAACCAACTAATTCTAATCTACTAAAGCACACTTCTACTATGAACTAGCACTCCTATACTAATCTACCAGTCTAGAAGAGGAATGGTATAAATCGACTTCTCTCACTCGCATATTTCTTGTATCCCCCGCCTAAGTGCTGAGTCAATGCTGTTTCCTCTATTCCCGCCAACATGCCGTAAAATGCTATCTGTACGAATACAGCAACAGTTGCTGCTAGGTTACCATATATCAGGAATGCAGATATTGCGACAGTGATGGCAGAAGAATATCCTGGATGCATTATGAACCTGTATGGACCTGTTGTTACCAATTTAACATCTTTAATCACTGTTATTTTATACACAAAATGTTTTCCCAGCATGTGATAGGACCACTTTCTCACGGAAATCCCACCAAATAACATCACCATACAAACCCACTGTTGTGTGTCCATTTCTAATGCTGCATAATCCCCAACATACCAAAAGTACAATAGCTGGATGAGGCATCCTATATACAATACTCCACAATGATTCATTAGTGCAGGAGTCACTTTTTTATCCGAATTCGTATCGATTAGCACAGTGTGTTCATCTGTCACTTTGTTCGGTGCTTTCTTCACGTAGAAATAAAACAGGATTTGGATGATTGAAGTTATCACTTTTATTTCATAGTAAATCATTATTGTTAGAGGAGTGAAGATAACTAGCCATAGCTTAGCACTTCACTATATATATCCTATACTTGCCAACTGTTATCAATATATGTTAGTCCCTTCCCTACCAGTCTCAAATGTCTATTACCAGCAGTATCCTGTTACAGAAATGCATGAAATAACTGGTACAGGTACGAGGTTCGTATACGTATATAAATAACTTCATTAAAATGAATGTCGATGTTTGTCTAGATGGTTAACAGTCATCGCTGCCCCTACAGTAATGATGGAAATATTTTCTGGAAGGTATGACTATATGTGGAATTAAACTTGTATATGTTTTGTATTCGACTTTTATACTTGCTAGATCATCGTGGTTAAGTAGCATACAACTTCATTATTTTGCTTACAGACAACTTCACCCAAAACTCTTTATTTAATAAGAAATCTACAAATTTGAAATCCTATGACGTCAGAGACACAAAATAAGAAGATCCCACACAGAACAATAGCCATTCCAATTCAAATCTATAATTCCTAACAGTAACATCTAGTAGGTCAAACGATTTAATAATAACCAACTAATTCTAATCTACTAAAGCACACTTCTACTATGAACTAGCACTCCTATACTAATCTACCAGTCTAGAAGAGGAATGGTATAAATCGACTTCTCTCACTCGCATATTTCTTGTATTCCTCACCTAAGTGTTGAGTCAATGCTGTTTCCTCTATTCCTGACAACAAACTGAAGAATGATATTTTTACGAATGCAGCAACAGCTGCTGCTAGGTTACCATATATCAGGAATGCAGATATTGTGACAATGTTGAAGGCAGCAAATCCTGGATGAATTACGAACTGGTAGGGACCTGTTGTTATCAATTTCTGATGTTTAGTGGTTACAACTCCATATATAAAATAGCTTCCTAGGGTGTAATGAGACCACATTCTCAATAAAATCCCACCAAATAGCATAACCAGGCCAACCCACTGTTGTATGTCCATTTCTAATGCTGCATAATCCCCAACATACCAATAGTATAATAGCTGAGATAGACATCCTATATATAACACTCCACAGCAATTCCTTAATCTTGCGAAAAAATGTAAATTCCTTTCACGGTCCGACAGTAAGGTATGTTCATCTCTCAGTTTATTTGGGGTCTTCATCTGGTAAAAATGGAATATCAGATGGATAACTGAAATAATAACTTTGATTTGGTAATAAACCATTACATACAGAGGATTAAGAAGAGTTAGAATAGCCCAATGTGTCTATTTATACGTTCTGATTCTTTGCCTGTATAACAAAAGTGACAATATGAAGTTATGCATATAATAGTTCAACAGAACAGAATCTCTCTTAGTACATACACTCTAATCTGAATTTACGTTCATATGACTCGATTAGGTAACTTAACAATTTCCAATTATATTACACCTATACCAAGTTCAATTCTAAGTATAGTATCCTGTTACATATGTACATTATTAACAAACAGTACCTTATGTAAGATGAAAAATATTTTTAGTTAGTTTCCATACTATACTAGTGTGGAATTTCTAATTTTGAGTTTTAAATTGTTTGAATTTCTAATTTGCATCTATCATTGGTGATGGTTCTGTGATAGTGATTTAAGGTTTGTAACAACTAAAACTGCATACATGTTAATTTTCTCAACTTTTTGTACTGAGAATTTCCAATTAAGTCTGTCTACCTTCTACTGTTTCCAATGCATTTTAAGTTAGTTTACCCAGAGACACCATAGTACAGCAATGTTAGGAAGAGGTACTCATATAAATGTTACTGGATAAGTTAGTATACAATTATCATTTGATTATCCTTAATGCTCTCTGGAGTCTCTATCTATATAAATGATAGCATGTAGATCACTGACTTATTATTATAATTTAATAGCTTATTCTAACCAAGAAAAGTGAAAAAATAATTATTCGTTCATTATATTAGTATTATTAATCTAAAGTTTTAAATTTTACAATCTAGCGTTTACACTAACACTGAATAATGACTGAGAAATTACCAAAAGACAGTCAAGAAGATCCACCAATGAAATAAAGTGAAATCGCAACAGACCGAATGCCGGCGAGTTAAATAGCTAAATAAAATGTAGTAGACCTGCTATATATAAATCTATAAACTTTTACTCGGAATACAACGTACTTCGGCTTAGTACGTACTCATTTCTCTGAACCAGAATTCATTTATTATATGGATTCCTATGTAATATCAACTCGGTTAGTACGTACTTACGGATAGTACGTACTAACCGAGTTCTACTGTATTTCCGTCCGTTTTCCAATTGAACTTGTCTGCGGTCACTTCCTCAACATTACTCCCCCTTTTAGTTCCTCCCGAACAAAAAAATTGTCTATAATTGCTATTACACATCTATAACATGAACAGCATCTACGTATATATACAGTACAGTTGAGATAGAAGCTAAGACAAAATTCAATTGGTTAATTGAGGCCCTATGTCTCGATATGTCCCAATTAAGTGGAGTCATTTGTGTTTGTCGTTATAAGTTCAAATGTATTTCAATGTTCGTCCATCCCTTGAGTCACTGATGCAAATTAATCTTATTTTTAAAAATCTATTCCGAAAATAGAACATGTTGATACTATTTTTAAACTGTTCGATGTCTAGGTTTGTGATCAGTATGAAGTACACGTGAAAGAGGCGGATCAGAAAGATTATGAAAATAGCGGACATGTAATTTCGCTGATAAAGAAGGATGATAAGCCAGAGAGCAAAAAGTTTTATCTTAATCACATCGAAATCCTGAAAATAATCACTCTTGGCACGAGAAATCAGGAATAACTTTCCATCATGGTGAGGGTGAGGCGTTCGTCGGGGAGCATTTCCATTTCATCCGTCCTAAGCAATCAGCCCTGGGGTCTTTTCAACAGGGGCAAGTCAGGAAACCAGCCATGTTGCTTCTCAAGCCTCCTCATTTCGACATAAATCCTCCGGATATGACTCAAATTCTGAACATATAACAGTACCGAGAGCGGGGCAAATGAACTGAATTGAATAAGAGCTTCTAGGATGTTGAATCAAGGATTTCTCTACGACCAGGCTTTCAAAAGCACTTATGAAAACCAGACTCAACAACTCTACGCGCTAAGCTTCGAGAAATTTTTCCCTCTAATGAGCGAATATCTCGTAGATCAACGAACTAATTACGCAAAATATTCCACAATTATCTCGGAAGATAACGCTAAATGGGTTAGTGAGATGAAGAAAACTGTAGCTGATACCGCAGGCGAATAGACAGCATTGAAAGATACGGTTAGTATCGCAGAAAATCTTGCACAGAAAGCCATCTCACAGAGGTTATACTGGGCATATGCGATGTTTAGATATATTACATCGGCTCACTATCTTACATGGTTGCAAGCTAATATGCTGGATCCCAATGGCGACTCACAAGTATTGGCATTGAGCATCAAAAAGTATGTCACCATCTTGCAAATATTAGACCCGAGTTCAGAATTCTCACTGCAATTCTTAGATTTCATGAGGAAATACCAATATTTCAGTATCTTGCCGCAATTACTGAATTTAACGAGTCTTACCGGTGATTTTAACCAAATATTGAATGAAGTTTTTCAGGAATATATCAAGAAATACGAAAACTCAACGGTTGCAAAGATGGCAACTTCTGCGACTGCATTGAAGGCGGAAATACAAACTAACAATTTAAAGCCGTATCAGGACACATTCCACCAAACAGTTCTCCAAAATGCTGGTGGCTCATGGCCTGACCTTGTTGATATATTTAAAAGGGATTTGAAAACTAAGCTTGGAGAACATTCCACTCCAATCGCAGAATTATACACAACAGGCATTTCAGCAATTTCAATTATTTACGTGATCAATGGGACTAAAACATGGGCTGATATGAATGCGATCGATAGAGCGTCATTTGTTACATTGGCATTTTCGCTATTTGAGAAGTACTCTAATAAGATTGTATTAGAAAACCTGACATCTCGACAAGCTTTCATTGAAAGCCACAGTAGTTGGTCTGATACAAACACAACCTACCTACTCAGTCAGTGGAAGTTCCCGGATGAACCGAGTCAGTACTTTGAAGCGGGTTACGCTAAGTGTGGTTTAACCGTCGCGGTCCAGGAAAAATGTTGGGGAAGTTAGCCTTAGGAGCAGCAAAATCTGGAAATACTGTTGAAGCTCAGGCCGCAGTGAGTAGAATGGAATTCGCATTTGGGAGAAATCTAAATGAGTTCTACTCGACTAGGATTGGAACAGTTCTCGCCATCGTTGGTATTATCACGAGTGCGATACGATTGAGCGAATCAAATACTGGCCTCGAGAAAGCCATGAACGGGTTGCTACTAACCTCGAGTCTTCTAAAACTAATCGCCGCGGCAGGTGGGTGGGCTTTGAGTTTGGGGGTAGCTGAAGGAGTCAGCACCACACTCTCCACTCTGTTCGGACTAGCTTCAGGCCTGTCCTTCATAGCTGCGATAGCGGGGTGCATCATTTTATTAATTATTCTCACCTCTAAAAAAGATCCACAAACGCCACTGGAAAAATTCGTGAGTGGTCAAGCTGAGAAAGGCGGATATCGAATGACGAATGGAATCGAAGTGGATTATTTCCAAGTCACAAAGACTAATGATCAAGTCAATTGTATTGGAGTAACCTTCTCCGAAAACGACGAGTTTACAAATTGCATAAAAGTATTGGCAAATAATACATTTGAAATATCTGCACTCACTAATGCTAGCAATACTGTTTGGGAAATAGCGACAGATCAATTTGGTTACGCGGAATTCGCAACGTTTGTCTTCCCAGATGCCAGAACACAGAATGGAGTCTTTATAAAGCTGAAGAACGGCAAAGTGGTGGCAGAGGGAACCACTGCAGCAGACGCTAACGAGCACAAATGGATTTGTGAGGTATCTGGACACACAAGCTACACCACTGTTAATAGAACAATTAATGGAGTCAACAGCATTGAGAAACATCTCATGAAAGCTGTCTTCACAATCAAAAACGTTGATTCGTTCAGAAACAACGTCAATGATTATCTGAACATTGCAGGAGGGAATTTGGTTGTTAGGAATACGCCGAAGAAATGGTCTTAACAATGCAAGGAATGAAGCCGTCTCATTTAGTGGTGAGTGATGTGAACCTAAATCAATACGATCATTTCGTTGAAATTAATCCTGTTCTACTCCAGCCTGGTAGCGAATACGGGAAAGTGTGGACTATCAATCCCAGGTTGCCTAACTTTCTCGCTTTCGACGTTAAAACGGGAATTTTATCACAGAAAAGTGATGTGTCTAGATTCAGTGGAACATTTGAAGTGACTTTTACCAATCATTATGGATCAACCAATGCTACATTCAAGATAACGGCATCCATCATCTGATCTAGCACTGATCGAGATGGAGCTTGCAGAGATGATTAGAGTGTGTATTTATATCTGTTTATAATGTAGCCTAACTACCATTAGTTGTATATGTTATGTAGTCAGTAGAGACATTTGTCTGCAGGTTTGGTAGATTATTTATTATATTACAGTGGTATGAGTGTGAATTATTATAGTGAATATATTTAAGTCCATTTTTACTAGTAAGATGGATCTCGTTTTGTGTGTGAAATAATGAGATTTTTAATCCCAGGGATTATATCCCAAGATCCGTATCGACTTGTCCAGAAAAAGTTTAATCATTGAAATAATAAACATTACAAATATAAAAAGCAACAACAAATTAGAAAAACAAATAGTTAAATTGAATGATATAAATCTGAAAGAGTCACACAATAATCCAATTTAGCTAGTACGAAAATTAAGTTACATAAATTTTAAGGGAAATGTATAGAATAAACAATAATAGAAATAATAAAGAGTATACACACAGAATAGATGAGGCTATAAGATACTGGCACTGTTCATAAGATATAGTAAAGATAACTACGTAGATGGTAAGAATGGACAGAAAACTCAGATCGTAGGAGTCACAGATGTTGGACATGTACACTGTGAGCTACGGGTAGTACTGAATTGAGTTAGAGCGTTGGCAATGTGTTCAATACTGAAACATTTATTGAGAGATTCGACAAACAAGTAATTCTCTTCCACACAGCCACACGTGTAGCTGTCTATTGTGTCATGACAATAGCTACCTGTAGGACAACTATTAGAGCGGTTAAAGCATTGATAAGACAACTCTTGTATGCAGTTAACGTAGATAGATGGATCTATTGCTCGTTTACCAGAATGTTGAAGAGGAGTTGCACATTGAGAATATTTAATGTTCAGATTTACTATTGACAACCATTGTAAACTACAGTCACAGTGTAATGGTAAACCGTAGAGATGGATTACATTAAGATTAGGCAAATATTCGAATGCTCTGCTAGAGAGATGAGATATGGGATTATGCCCCAAACTGATACCAGTCAGATATTCTAATCCTTTGAAAGTAGTCACGTTCAATTCTCTTATTTGATTAGAAAATAAATGTAACCAAATTAATTTACTTTCACTAAAAAATCCTTTTTCGAATCGTGAAATTTTGTTATAATTCAAATTAAGCAAAGTCAAGTAACGATAGTTTGAAAATGTATTACTCTGAATAGAAGTAATGCTGTTACCGTTGAATGACAGACTCTGCAACTTATAAAGTGAGGTGGTCTGCTTGAGAAATGAAATATCAGTTAAACCAGAGTACTCATAAACTAATGTCTTCAACTTAACAAGTGGAGAAAAGGTGGTTATTGGGTTAGGAATGTGGATGCGACCTAAGCCTAGATAAGTGAGAGCAGTGAGACCTGAGAATGATTGATCTGTTACATTTGTAATCTTGTCAAACCGCAAATACAAAGATTTGAGTCCAGACAAGTGACTAAGGCGTCCTGCTCTTAGAGTCGCAGCGAAGTTATTTTGGATCGAAAAGGTATCAATATGTATGTATGTTAGGAACCGATTAGACTGAGCGAAGGGAGGAAAATACTGAAACTTAACAGATACCATTTGTAAATGTTTAAGATTTGGTAACAAATAGAACAATTCTGGTTGGATGGATGCAAAACCAACTCCAAATATATATGTATATATATTCAAATTTGTGATTTGATTTTGGTACACAAATGCTCTCAAATGCAGTTTATCATCGATTCCGTTGTTAATACTAAGACTCAAGATACTGTCACTCAAATGGACAAATAGAGATATCCTAGTATACCCAGTTATTGACTGACCTGTGAAATCTGAGTTAGAAATATGCTTATAACAATAAGTTAATGTTTCATCGTCTTTCAAAAAGCATTGTGGATCAGACAAACCTCTTTGTGATTCAGGACACTCAATCCAACATCTGCCATTAACCGTAATACAACAACACAACAATACAAACAATATAGAGTCTGTAATCAAATTCATTGCTGATAGTCTTATTCTCAAAATAACTCGCATCAATACAAGAGTTCTTATATACGTACGCATATAGTGTAACGAGTTTATTAGCATACATACACATACTGAAATATATTAACATGTCAGATTTAAAACGTGAACTCATAGTCATAAATATTACCTCAAGAAGACTATAGACTAGGAAAATGTTACCACATGATATGTTGTATTATTGAATCACAAAAGAACTGAGAATGATTGTCTGTTGGATTTTCAAGCTTTTAGAATACAAGTATAAATCACTGACATGACTCTTACTAGAGTCTTCACGAATATTTAATCAATCATCTCCCAAGAAACATTGAGGTTCAGATAGACTTCTGTGAATCGGGAAACTCTAGCTAACATCTAGCATTGACCGTTAGACAATATAAACATAATAATGACACTTCTTTCAAATGATAATGCAGTGCCATTATGAACTAATTGTTAACCAGAAAATGCTATATATTTCATAACTAGTTAGTCATGCAAAAAATATGGACGCGATAGAAATTGAAATGTATCACTAGCATATAAGCATTAGCAAAATACTCGAATCTGTATTATTAAAATGTTCTATATCATCAAATTTTAGCAATTGTAATCTTATATAAATACGTATTATCATGTCAACATTGCAGATAAGATAAAAATAGGAAATACAAATATAAGATAGAATAATATAATTAAAAGTAGAAAGTCTTATAACAGTAAAGAAGATTTAGAGAAGTTTCTAACATTAATTATTTCTCTAAACGACCCATGAAATAGCATACACAGTGGAAATACGAACAAGATCTAGCTAGGTTATTCCTGCACTAAGATGTATCTATGATAAGAACGACTGAGAGTTCTGATTGGAGGAGTCTTTAATATTTACAAGTAATTTGCCCACATTACAAGATGGACATGTTACAGTAGGACATGCGTAATGTGAAACAGTGGTATGTTGAGGTTGAGTAGTTAGTTGTTACTGAACTATGTTCACACACTCATTTTTAAAGAACAGTTCTCTTCCTCACAGACACACGTGTAGCTGTCTAGTGTGTCCTGACAATAGCTACCAGTTGGACAACTATTAGAGCGGTCAAAGCATTGATAAGACAACTCTTGAAGGCAGTTAGCGTAGATAGATGGATCTGTTGCTGGTTTACCAGAATGTTGAGGAGGAGTTGCACAACGAGGATAGATATTCAGATTTACTATTGACAACCATTGTAGACTACAATCACAGTGTAATGGTAAACTGGAGAGATGGATTACATTAAGATTAGGCAAATGTTCAAATGCTCTGCTAGAGAGATTAGGAATGGGATTACCGTCCAAATCAATAGCAGTCAGAGATCCTAATCCTTTGAAAGTAGTCACGTTCAACTCTCTTATTTGATTGGAATACAAAAGCAACCGAATTAATTTACTTTTATTAAAGGATTCCTTCTCGAATCGTGAAATTTTGTTAAAATTCAAATCGAGCCAAGTCAAGTAACGATAATTTGAAAATGCATTACTCTGTATAGAAGTGATGCTGTTACTGTTGAATGACAGACTCTGCAATCCATAAAGTGAGGTGGTCTCCTTGAGAAATGAAATATCAGTTAAACTCGGGAAATAATTGTTCAATCTCCTCAACCTAACGAGTGGAGAGAAGGTAGCTATCGGATTAGGAATGTGGATGTGACCTAAGTACAGAGAAGTGAGAGCGGTGAGACCTGAAAATGATAGATTTGTTGCATTTGTAATCTTTTCAGGAAACAAATATAAGAATTTCAGTTTAGACAAGCGACTAACGCATCCAGTTTTCAGAGTCACATCCGAATTATCTAGAACTGAAAAGGAACGAAGATATATGTATGTTAAGAACCGATTAGACTGAGTAAAATGAGGAAAATACTCTAACTTAGCTGATCTGATATGCAAAGATTTGAGATTTGGTAACAAATAGAATAATTCTGGTTGGATGGATGCTAAATCAGCAGATGTAAATGTCTCTATGTACAAATATATGATTCGATTATGATACTCAGAAGCTTGCAAATTCAGTTTTTCTCCGATTCCGTTGTTAATCCTAAGACTCAAGATACTGTCACTCAAATGAACATATAGAGATATCCTAGTATACCCAGTTATTGACTGACCTGTGAAATCTGAGTTAGAAATAGCCTTACTACAAGAAGTGGCCGTTTCATCGTCTTTCAAATAACATCGTGGATCAGATAAACCTCTTTGTGATTCAGGACACTCAACCCAACATCTGCCATTAACCATAATACAACAACAACACAACAATACAAACAATATAGACTCTGTAATCAAATTCATTGCTGATAGTCTTATTCTCGAACTAACTCCTCTACAACATTACAATCTTATATACGCATATATTGTAACGAATTGATTAGTAGACACATACTGGAATATACTACTTAGTAACATATCAGATTTAAGATGTGAATTCGTAATCATAAAATATTACCTCAAGATAGACAACACTGCCTGCACAAGTATTTGAGCACCATATTAAGTTGTATTGTAAATAGTGCTGAAATGGGTCTATCCTTGAACTACCAGAGCAACGGAATATCTGATATCAAATTCGTAATCTACACATTCTAATCCTGATTACTCATATTTGGAATATTTCTTTTGATTAATCATTCTCTAAAGGTCATTATTATTTTATCAGGTTCCAAATTGAGTATTTTAGATTAGGAATTTGATATCAGATATACAGTAGATATCCTAGTTTCCGAGCATCCTTCCTTTCCACTCTGTCTCTCTCTTACACTAAATATTGGGGCCATTCTAACCTTATGAAACAAGCTAGGCATTGTTTTACAATAAGAATTTGGAACTTTTCTTTCAAATGATAAAGCAGAAGGGTTTGACATTACTGAACAGATTGATATCCAGAAAAATGCTTATATCTATTTAATATAATTAAATAATCCCTGTTATTCTAACCATAGCATTCTAATACACTAAGAGAATGGCATGTACAATTAAATTTTTGGACCATGGATGTAATAACAAAGTGAGGCAATCTCGCAAATATATCAAGGAAATGAAAACGAATTTATTACCCTAACCCATAGATTAGGTTTGCCCTCAGACATGATCTATTGGAGTGAGTTTAACTTGTTTAAGGAAATATTCAGACTATTAACTTTAGTTAGTTTAATTTCTTAAATAAACAAAAATTATTATATAATAATACAGATAAGATAAAAATAGGAAATACAACTACAAGACAGAAAAATTGTAAAAATATAAAAAATATTATAACAAATAAGAAGTGGCACGATTTAGAGAAGTTTTCTAACATTAAATCTTCTCTAAACGACCGACGAAATAGCATGTACAAAATGAGTATGTAGTAACAGTAGAAATGCAAACAAGAACTAGCTAGGTTATTCCTAACTACATTCAACAAGACGTACGAAATGTATAGAAGAAAAGAACGAGAGATTTGATCATAGGAGTCTTTAAAACTTACAAGTAGTTTCCCCACAATTACGAGATGGATTTGTGACAGTAGGACAGGTAGGACAAGTGACAGTAGGACAGGTAGGACAAGTACATTGTGGAATAGTGGTATGCTGAGGTGGAGTAGTTGTTAACCGATCTATGTTCACACACTCAATTTTAAAGAACAAATGGTTCTCTTCCTCACAGACACACGTGTAGTTGTCTAATGTGTCCTGACAATAGCTACCAGTAGGACAACTATTAGAGCGGTTAAAGCATTGATAAGACAACTCTTGTATGCAGTTAACATAGATAGATGGATCTGTTGGTTGTTTACCAGAATGTTGAGGAGGAGCTGCACAACGAGGACGCATATACAGATAGTAGACACTTACAAAATTCAGATTTACGATTGACAACCATTGTAGACTACAATCACAGTGTAATGGTACTCTGTAGAGGTAGATATTATTAAGATTAGGTAAATATTCGAATGCTCGACTAGAGAGATGAGATATGGGATTAAAGTTCAACTTTATAAAACTCAGATATTCTAATCCTTTGAAAGTAGTAACGTTTAACTCTCTTATTTGATTAGAATGTAAATATAACCAAATTAATTTACTTTTATTAAAGGATTCTTTTTCGAATCGTGAAATTTTATTAAAATTCAAATTAAGCAGAGTCAAGTAACGATAATTTGAAAAGGTATTACTCTGTATAGAAGTGATGCTGTTACTGCTAAATGACAGACTATGCAATCCATAAAGCGAGGGAGTCTGCTTGAGAAATGAAATATCAGTTAAACCAGAGGAAGTATATTCTAATGAACGCAACCTAACGAGTGGAGAAAAGGTAGCTATTGGGTTAGGAATATGGATGTGAACTAACCACAGAGCAAAGAGAGCAGTGAGACCTGAGAATGATAGATCTGTTACATTTGTAGTCTTGTCAAACCGCAAATACAATAATTTGAGTCCAGACAAGTGACTAAGGCGTCCTGTTCTTAGAGTCGCATCAAAGGCATTTTCAATTGAAATGGAAAAAATAAACAAGTTTGTTAAGAACCGATTAGACTGGGTAAAGTGGGGAAAATACTGGAACTTAACTGATATAATTTGTAAACGTTTGAGATTTGGTAACAAATAGAACAATTCTGGCTGTATGGATGTAAAATGAAGATATCTAGATGTATCAATCCGTAAATATGTGATTTGATTTTGATACTCAGAAGCTCGCAAATTCAGTTTATCTCCGATTCCGTTGCTAATCCTAAGACTCAAGATGCTGTCACTCAAATAGACATACAGAGATATCCTAGTATACCCAGTTATTGACTGACCTGTGAAATCTGAGTTAGAAATAGCCTTACTACAAGAAGTGGATGTTCCATTGTCTTTCAAAAAGCATTGTGGATCAGATAAACCTCTTTCTGATTCAGGACACTCAATCCAACATCTGCCATTAACCGTAATACAACAACAACACAACAATACAAACAATATAGACTCAATCAAATTCATTGCTGATAGTCTTATTCTCAAAATAACTCCTCCATAATCTATATACGAGTTCTATATACACATATATTGTAACGAGTCGATTAACATATATATACATACTGAAATAGACTAACATATCGGGTTTAGGAAAACTCAGCAATTAGCAGTATTCGTATATATTCAACTGCTAGCTCTAGATATAACTGTGGGAGATCATGGAAAGAGTTGCTAGCTGGATGACATATGGACTGAGTAGGTTGTGAACGTTGATAAACAACACATTTATAATACAAAATACTTTAATTATTCATTTGAAGAATGTTCATTGTATTATTGAAAACCTTAGTGGTTGCTTCAAATTATGTCTCATTATTACATCAACTTTTCTCACTATCATTCCAATTACACTTATATTATTTAATCAATCTTCCATCTATATTGCCCTAGCACTAGAAATATTCCCACAATTTTCGTACCAGTGGCAGTCAACTCGTACTAAGTTAACAGAAAATGCTGTTTTTCGCTATGTTCTTACAGATTTCTCATCCAAGATACTATATAGAAATCGTACATTTCATTTTTGTAGTTGGTACGAGTTGACTGGTTCCTCTCGTACAATATCTAAAGTGCGTAGATTCCCAACTAAACTTGTGATTATTGAAAGTAACAAACTCAATGCTTTGATAGCAATCATAACTCAGGGAAACAAATTGATGAATTCTGTTCTGCGAATTAATAGCAATCAAATAATAAATTCATTGCTTTGATGAGCTAGCTTCTCTCCTGACATTCTTCTCATCTCTATGGATACCCAGGGTGTGTTGTGGAATGTCGTGAAGTAGGGAACTACGTGAAGAGACTGGAATTTGAGAGTTTCAGAGAATCGAAAGAAGATTGAGATTCCTGAGAGAGGTAATCATCTGAGAGTAGTGATTCCTAAACAGTCAAAGTTAGGATTAATCGCAGGAAAACAAAAAATTGTTATGTAAATTCTCGCAATTTTATCAGCAAATCAACTCTGAGAGTGAGTTGATGTGAATTATAGATCAAGAACGTTACAAAGCTCCCTTAAATACAGCTAATTTTAGAATTTCTTAATCTCTAGAAACTTATAATGACTGGATGAGCACATTCTAATAATAGATTCTCTATAGCATTCTATTTCAAGAAATGGTAAAACACAGCAGCGCTATTCCGAATGACTTTGAGAATGAAATCTGAGATTGGACCAAGGATTCTTCGTACCTGAGTGAGATCTGTCTGAGACAGCATCTGGGAGGTCTGACTGAGTGGCAGAGAGGCTTGAGACACATCTGAGTTGGACAGGTGGTGCGGGGGGCCTGGGTCTAGTCCTATAGTACAGACATTCAGAGTTATCTGCATGATATATTTAGTAGTGAGAGATGAGCATATCAATTATTCTAAATTTATCTCTGATCAACTCCTAAAGAAGAATTTACACACAACGATACAATAGATCAATACATTGTATTGAATTAACATTCAAAGACATACAGTAGAACTTCGTTGATACGAACACCAGTCGAAATGTGTTCTCATTAACGATATTCGACTGTATTTTCTCAAATGCTCATTGGCTAGTTCAGTTCACTGCTATAGGCCTACCTGACATGAATGGGGATGGAGGCATGGAGTAGACTCTCTGGTGGTGAGGAGGCGGGTTGGGATGGACGAACATACTAACTGGGATGTGCATACTAGCAGCAGCAGCTGTAGCCGTGCGGTCGGCTCCAATGAATCCCTGATGGTCGTGAGTGGCATAGTAATCATCGTGGAAGGGTTCAGGCACCTCGTAGGAAGGACCAGGAGTTAGCACCTCTTTGGCGTTGTACATTGTCTGCGACATAAAGTGTCCGCCTGGATTATGCTTGTTGTACAGCTTGGAAGGCTTCGAGAGGTGCATTTCACACCTAACAACGTGGTTAGTTCATAAATTTTTTAGTGCAGCTCCTAGTATAGGAAATGCCTTAGTCATGATCGGCTTGCGACGTCCGTCTGCTCGCTCCTGGAAATTCTATTGGGCCAAATTGCACCAAATTTTGACCATACATTCCTTATATGGTGGAGATTTGAACCTGGGTCCAAATTCTGAAATTTGTTTTCACTAGAAAACGACCTTTGATGATTTGCAACAATCGTAACAGTTCGTGGTTAAATGAATTTCAGATAAATACTCTACCTAGTGCTTGGTATATTACATAACTATTACCGTCTAAGGTTGTTAAGAGGACCTTCCACCAGCAATCCCTGGTCCTGATTGTCCTTGAGCAGTTTATGCCAGAGAGGTTGTCTGGACAGAACCTTGGCATTCCCAATGATAATAACTCCGAACTTAGCTCGCGTGAGGGCTACGTTCAGTCTCCTCGGGTCATTCAAGAACCCGATGCCTTGATGTTCATTGGCTCGCACGCAGGAGAGAATAATGAAATCCTTTTCTCGTCCTTGGAAGGCATCGACAGACGCAACCTCCAATTCTTGGTACAGTTTCTGCGGCATAGAACCGTTGAATTGCATGTACTGCACCACAAAGGCCCGCTGTCCTTCGTATGGGGTTATGATGCCGATGGCATCCGGGGGGACTTTGGACCTGAGGAGACGAGTGACTACTTTCTCTACGTTGGCGGCCTCAGTGCGGTTGAGATAGGAAGTGCCGGATGATGAGATCTCCTCTTGGCCTATCAAATCCAGGAGACTCAGATAATAGGCTCTTTCATAGCCAACTATATACTATAATGCATCGCTATAACTTTTTTGAATTTTATCCACAGACCGCATCCTTGGTCCAAAATTCCAAAGTTGCTGTGAAGCATTACGGCTATGGTTCTTTATAACTCAACTAACCTAGCGTGTGTAGGAAGAAGGTAGGGTTATTCACATCTGGCCATGGGAAGTCGATATGGTCCACTAGTCTGTCTCCGGCGGACACTGCATTCTGCAGAGTCCCGTCGTAGAAGACGGAGGAGGGGAACTGACTGAGAGCGGGGTGCATGCGGTACTGGACCATGAGACGGATCGGACGGAGGCCTAGGATGACGAGACGCTCGAACAGGGATTGGGAGAGTCCGGCTTTGGCTGCTTTCTTACACATAACCACAGGACCCAGCTGACAGTGATCTCCCACAAGGATAACCTGAAATATGTAATCCAGTAATTAAATAATCAATAAGATAAATATAACAGATAATTCAACTACAATTAGTCAAAACGTGTTATTTGATTGGTTGAATTACAGTGGAATTCGTTTATTAGCAACTCGAGTTTTGCTCATAAAATGGTTGCTAATACGCGAAGTTGCTAATAAGGGAACAGAATTAACACAAAATCTTCACCTGGGACCTGAAGATTGGTTGCTAATAGAGCAATATTGTTAATAAGGAAATTGCTAATAAACGAATTCCACTGTATCATCTTCCACAATAGCGATAAGTACTGTAAAGTGGATTTTCAAACACTTTAGATTTCTAGGGATTTATCAAATGCAAAGTTTGCTATCAGCAGAGATAAGATCCTAACTATTTTAGAGCAGCTCCTAGCATAGGAGATGTCGTATATCATTGATCGATGTTGAACGTATGTACGTCGCTCGCTCCTGGAAATTCTATTGGACCAAATTGCAGCAGATTTGGACATACATATCCTTATATGTTTGAGATTTGAACCTGGGTTCAAATTCTAAAAAAATTCACACCTTTTTACATAAGGTGTTGATTTTATTGTTCACACTTACCTCTTTGAGAGTAATAAACAATCATGATTGATCCAATAAATAAATAACAACACAATAACCAATAAGAACAGGAGTACCTGTCTAGAGCCTAGAACTATAGGCACCATGCACTCAGGCTCTGTGGCCTGAGTGCTCTCATCGATGAGGACAGTCTTGAACCTGAATCTACTGAGACGAGGATCTCCTGCACCCACACAAGTACAGCATATGACCTCTGCCTCCTGCAGCAGCTCCTTCTCCACCAACCGCTTCAAGTTAGCGTAGCGCTTCTCATCTGACGCAGACAGCTCGCCTTGAATAGGAATATACAATAATTATATAATAATTATATAATTATTATATAATAATTATATAATTATTATATAATTATTATATAATAATTATATAATAATTATATAATTATTATATAATTATTATATAATTATTATATAATAATTATATAATTATTATATAATTATTATATAATTATTATATAATTATTATACAATAATTATATAATAAAATAGCGAAATTTTCACACCTCTGCAAAAAATGGAGAACAATTTTTTACACCTTTTCTATACAATACTATATGTACGTCACTCTCACAATAGAAATCATTGTACGACACTATTGTTGGCTGTCATTGTTATTAATACTTCAAATCAATAACTTATATAAATGTCTTAATTATGTTATAGTGTATAGCAATAAAAAAGGTTATGTGTATATTTTCACACCATTTGACGAATTTTGAAAATTATGCTAGAGAATAGCTTCCACGGTTGACATGGGGTTTTTAGGGGTGTAGAATTCGAATATCATATATTCAGATCTATATGATAATTAATTTGTTTACTTTTGTTTACAATAGATACATAAAGTAAACAAATCTCAAAAAACACAGTGTTCGCTAGCCGCGCTACGCAAGTGTGAGTACTGATATAACTGTCCATGGAAGCTTGGGGCTATGCTAATCTCACCCAACTCATCCTTGAGTTGAATCAGCTTCATGAGTTCGGGGCAAGATGTGTTGTTTCTGACTTGGTTGTGCAGAGCTAGGAAGCTGACTGGAGAGTCAATCGCCTCTCTGCTCTTAGCACACAGACGCACCACCTTCAAATCACACCTACAAATGGACCAATCAAAATGCAGTTAAGAAGAATGCCGGCTATTTTTAAGAAGAATATCTTCAAAATGTGTAAAAAAGGTGTGAATTAAGAAATCCTACCTGTGTATCTTCTCTGTCAGCTGATCCACTGCGATATTGGACGGCGCACATACGAGTACGGGGCCTTTCCCCATCTTGATGAGGTTGTAGACGATAGCTGCTGACGTCACAGTCTTGCCGGTACCGGGGGGTCCCTGTATCAGACTGAGGGGCTTCTGTAACACGTTCTTAACCGCAAACACCTGAATACAACCAATTAAAAGATGCAAAAGGAAAAACTCTAACATTAATGGTGGTATTTTTTAATAACATTTCTCTAAACACATTATACAAGGATTTCATAAACAAATTTGATAAGAAATCGAAGAACTACAAGATGAAACAGTTCAAATGATTTGAAAAATGATAATAGAAAACATAAATATAATTTTAGAAGAGTTTTAAAACGTCGGACTTCGTGGTCGAGTGGTTAGTGCACTGTGTCGGTAATAAAGCGACGCAGGTTCGAACCCCAATCAAGTCAACAAATTTCCAATGTTGCAAAATACCAAACATAAGTATAATTTTAGAACAATTTTAAGACGTCGGACTTCGTGGTCGAGTGGTTAGTGAACTGTGTCGTTAATAAAGCGGCGCAGGTTCGAACCCCGATCAAGTCAACAAATTTTAATGTTGCAAATACCAAACATAAATACAATTTAAGAACAATTTTAAGACGTTGGAGTTCGTGGTCGAGTGGTTAGCGCACTGTGTCGGTAATCGATAAACCGGTTTGGCTGGATAGCTAAACTGGTCAAACCGGTTTGGCTGGATGGCTAAACTGGTCAAACCAGTTTGGTTGGATGGCTAAACTGGTCAAACCGGTTTGGCTGGATGGCTAAACTGGTCAAACCGGTTTGGCTGGATGGCTAAACTGGTCAAACCAGTTTGGCTGGATAGCTAAACTGGTCAAACCGGTTTGGCTGGATGGCTAAACTGGTCAAACCGGTTTGGCTGGATAGCTAAACTGGTCAAACCGGTTTGGCCGGATAGCTAAACTGGTCAAACCAGTTTGGCTGGATAGCTAAACTGGTCAAACCGGTTTGGCTGGATGGCTAAACTGGTCAAACCGGTTTGGCTGGATGGCTAAACTGGTCAAACCGGTTTGGCTGGATGGCTAAACTGGTCAAACCGGTTTGGCTGGATGGCTAAACTGGTCAAACCGGTTTGGCTGGATGGCTAAACTGGTCAAACCGGTTTGACTGGATAGCTAAACTGGTCAAACCGGTTTGGCTGGATGGCTAAACTGGTCAAACCGGTTTGGCTGGATGGCTAAACTGGTCAAACCGGTTTGGCTGGATGGCTAAACTGGTCAAACCGGTTTGGCTGGATGGCTAAACTGGTCAAACCGGTTTGGCTGGATGGCTAAACTGGTCAAACCGGTTTGGCTGGATGGCTAAACTGGTCAAACCGGTTTGGCTGGATGGCTAAACTGGTCAAACCGGTTTGACTGGATAGCTAAACTGGTCAAACCGGTTTGGCTGGATGGCTAAACTGGTCAAACCGGTTTGGCTGGATGGCTAAACTGGTCAAACCAGTTTAGCAGGTTTGGTAAACTGGTCAAACCCGTTTGTCGCTCCTTTCGGCGTATAATTTCAAGCTCGAAAGTGTTTAGGATCCCGCTTGTATTATACATATCAAACGACTGCCGTCTCCTACCTGATAGTGATTGAGTTCGGGTAGCAAGTTGCTGGGAGGAGAGAATTTCTTGGGAAGAGCACACTTCACGACTGGCTCCTCTACATCATGTCCCAACAGCTTGTGGTAGATGTAGTAGCTGACGCTGTTGTCATCGATAGCGAAGGTTTTCAGTCCGTTCAACATTCGATCGAAACTGGTTCGCTTCCAGACGAAATCCACACAGAAATTGTGCGTGCATTCTGTAGGGACGTTACTGCTGGAGCGGAGTTCTAAGCCAACTTCTTCTCCGAAGCTGTTCGGCACTTTCACAACGTGTCCCACTCCTTCCCAATGCTTGTGCAGTGACCCCGTGTACCTGTGGATACGAGCTGACATTATACGCAGAACTGATTTCAAACCATTTTAAAATGGATACTTCTTGATGGGAAAGATATATAGAGTAAGCAGAGGAATTTTAACCAAAACCTAGACACGAAAAAAACATTGGACTTTCCTAGACAAAAGGTAACATAAATGGATTTGGGATATACAAATCTACTCCCTGCAAGAGATACAGTCAACTCCGCTTAATTGGGACAAGTCTCCAGGAACGGAATGGTTCCCATACATAGAAGCTAATACTAAATATCATTGGTTAATTGGGAACTCCGCTTAATCGAGACAAAATCTCCGGGACTAAAGTGTCCCGATTAAGCAGAGCCACCTGTATCTAAATATAGAAACACACGCATACCTGAGTTTGAGTTCGTCTCCTTGCATCAGTCTCATGTCCCCGTCTCCTCTGGGGAAGTTGAAGTAAGCGATCCTCTTCTTATTCAGTCCCACGTCCCACCTCACCACTACGTTGTCCTGCGTCTGGGATTCTTTCAGTTTCTTGTCGTAGTCCGCTTCTAGCTTGATGAGCGGAGTCAGGATGTTCTGGTACAAATATGCGTCTGCATACCTAACCTAAGAAGTGGTTGCTATGTAAACCTGAAGCTAGGAGCGTTCCACTCATTCTTACTCGCCTGCACAGGTAGAGGTTCGTCGTCTATGCCTGGCTTCTCTAAATCCTCCAGTTTCGCATCTGGATTGTCCTTCCACAGTTCCTCTAGCTTGTTGATCTGAGCCCCACTGATCTGTCTCGCTCTCAGCTGTTCTTGCTCCGAGGGAATCTAGGAAACACAAACATAAATACAGTCGACTCCGCTTAATCAGGACACTTTTGGTAGGACCGGAATAGCTCTCACACATAGAAGCTATTACAAAATATTTTCGGTTAATAGGGTTCTTCGCTTAATCGGGGCAAAATGTCCTCTGACCGATGTGACCCTATTAAGCGGAGTCGACTGTACAAAATAATGTCATCGTATATTATGACGTCATACCTTGACGAGCCAAGAGAGGAAAGATCTGTCTGAGATGAGAGGCTGCCATTGCACGGGGTCCCAGTCCATATCCTTGAGATTTGATTGGTTAGCGCACGGATGCCTACACAGCAGCACTACTACTGAGTCGGCCTTGGCGGGAATGAATCCCAGAAGGAACACATTCCTACATCCACAGTTGTAACACTCCAAGATGGTCTCTCCTAGCGGCGAGTCTTTGTGCAGCATCACTTCCTTGCACTTGGAACGTACGAGATGGTTTACTATGTGAGCTCCTAACCAATGTTAGCAGTTAAGAATAATGTTAGGCATATACAGTACACCCAAGCTAATCCGAACAGCTCTGTACCAATATCGAAAATATCGTTCGGATTAGTGAAATAACACTAATTCATTGGGGTATTAACTACGTGTATAGTAAATTTGTATTGTAAGAATATTAAGGTTAATATGATGCAATTATTGCTTTTTTAAAGAGGTTTCTCAAACTCATTTAAAGACATAATATTATAAACGTTGATTTAAAGCATAGAGGCGAATAAGATTATATGTTGGGTGTTCGGATTGTAAGAATGAAGTGCTCGGATTGGCGAGGGTGTACAGTATTGATATCATGGATACGTCCATGGTCCCACCCACAGGAAACCACGTACAACCCTGCGTGACATACTCTGCCACTTCATTAGAAACCTGAGGTGTTGCCTCTGCCATTACAGAACCACTTCTTGGTCTGCAGACACTGCACCACTGCAGAGGGGTCGTGTATGCCGCAGTATACACACGCATGCTCTGACCAATCAGACATCCGTCTGTCATCCTCCCCTAGATCCTCATCCGCTAGACTGGGGGCCAAGGAGAAGTTCAGATCTCCGAGCTTGTCACTCATCGAGTCGAGGGCACTGTCTCTCCCATCTCTGTACCCCTGGGTAGGTGTGAAAAATTAATATACAGTCGACTCCGCTTAATAGAGTCACTGTTTAATCGGGCCACTTTTGGCAGGACCGGAATAGCTCTCACACATAGAAGCTAATACAAAATATTTTCGGTTGATAGAGTTCCCCGCTTAATCGGGGCAAAATGTCCTCTGACCGATGTGACCCTATTAAGCGGAGTCGACTGTAACTGGGTTTAAATTAAGATGGAATTATTAAGCAACAGAATCTATTTTAACATCTGAAGAAGAAGCACGTACTCTGTAGCTATCTGATCTTCTGTAGTGGGACATGTCTAGGTCAGGCTGGGAGGAGAAATCATTGAAATCGAAGTCTTGAGACTGAGTATCCACATACTCATCCGGGGTTTCTAGGAACGCCAGTGTTTGAAGGTTATTCAGTAATGGAATATCACTCATCTCTGATATATGAGAGTAGATTCTAACCAATCAATATCTCTACAGGGAAGTGGTATTAATCCTAACATTTATATACATATACTACAGTAGTGGCAAAGCTTATACAACAATATGTCAAAGTCCCACGCGAAAAAGAGGGAATAACTCAATTATTTTCATAGAAAGAGAGGAGAGTTGAGTTAGTATTGAATAACATTGAGATACCATTTAACTAGCTAGTGACCGAAATTCTAGAAAATCTAGCAAACTCCTCCTAAATGAATCAGTTTTCCCGATAATTCACCACTTTGTGATTTATATAATTAAGATGTAGTATCGGGGCCGCGGTAAGTCACAGAGGACCACCGGGAAGCAATAAGGAAGCGTGACCAAGATGGGATCACGGGGTCGAGGGTCACCCTACTGATGAGTCCCTGAAATGGGACGAAACCCCACTAGTAACGGTCAGGCCGACTAGTCTACAGATCAGTTGAACTAACATTATTACATAAGATGAGTGGATTCATTAGAGCATATGGCATACATATATCCTATATGGACTGTACAGTTCTATAGATAGTGAATGTCGCTAAGCTTGGCTCGGTGTGAGGTGTCAGATTCCAGAGACAGCTGTCTCTGAAGTTTGGAGATGATGGGAGTGAATTCTAGACTGGAGGCAGGACTAACCGCACTGTCCATTGGATCCTCGAAGTTCCGATTTTGAGAGGAAAAACTGCGATTTGATTGGTCAGCAACAGAATCTGGGGAAATGCTTTCTGAATTCATATTCTCGAAATCAAACGAATTAATTCTTGACTCGGTGAATTCATTTGGTACAAATTCGTCGTCTTGCAAGAAGGAATGTTGAGAAGAGGGAAGGTATTCGGAAGTGGAACTGTCAGGAAATGGATTCCCAAACTCTGAGTGTTGAGAGGATTGATAGCCAGGAGTGTCGAATTCCTGAGACTGCATCTGGTTGCCTTGGTGAGGAAACTGGAATGTGTAATCTGATCGTGTAGGATGACTGTACATTGGAGCCTCAGAGAAAAACCTGTTGGAATTCATTTCATTTTTCCGCGCAAAATTCTCAGAAACGCGCACATTTTCACTTTGCGCGCCCAAGCCTTTGAAAGCGAGCCTTTGAGCATACCTCACATCTCCATTATGCATATCCTGCACTTGCTCTCTCTGCTCTAACACCACACCAGGTGTGACGTCATCAGACAGATGGAGAGACTGCTGAATGGATGAGTTCAATTGGTTGTCTTGATAACTCTTACGGACTGTGTAAGAGACAATGTTGTCTTGATTCTTCACTATCGTTTCTCGCATTACGTAAGTGTAATTCGGGTTGCTATCTTTTCCTTCGGAAGAATTGCTTCTATTCAGGATGAGATTATTATAACTACCTGGAATAGGCGTATTTCTGGCGGGTAATTTTCCATTTGCTCTCGTAGTCGCAGTATTCGTGTCTGGTGTGTTGCAAGTACGGATTAGGGGGGTCTTGAGTTGGGATGGGGTAGGAGAAGCATCAAACGAAGCATCTAAGTTTCCGAGATCTATTGGACAAGTCACATTCAAATCAAACTGTGTTATTCCCTCAAACTCATCTCCAGACCCATTCTCCTCCTGATGAAAAGAAGGAGCGTTTTGATCATCGGCGAAACGTACTTTCTTTTTCGGATTCCGTTGCGCTGTTTCCATTTTAGACAAATCTCTTTTGGGTTTGAAAGAAGAAAATTGTTCGCTGCCCTTGGAGGAGAATGCTCCATCTTGAGTGGAGGCTAGCCTGCAATGTGATTGGCTGTTAGGCTTGAATGAGTCTTGACTACTGAATGTGTCGGAACTAAACATTTCAGACTCAGAGTATGATTGGGCGATGGAAGGTTGCATGTGTTCTATTTATAGACTAGAGTTAGTATAATTAAATATAAACAACAACAAACACAAATTTTAAATATTATACAGTCGACTCCGCTTAATAGGGTCACATCGGTCAGAGGAGTTTTTGCCCCGATTAAGCGGAGAACCCTATTAACCGAAAATATTTTGTATTAGCTTCTATTTGTGAGAACTATTCCGGTCCAACCAAAAGTGTCCCGATTTAGCGGTTGACCCGATTAAACAGTGACCCTATTAAGCGGAGTCTACTGTATATTGTGTATACGTGTTATATCTTGAGGTTTGCAGAATGGAAAGTTAATAAGATAAACAAAACTATATTTCTCTAAAAATATGGTTATTGCTTGCATTTGCTCTGAGCTAACTAGGTTGTGGTGTATGCATATAATATCAAGAAAGATGATATGTGTGAGATAGTTGATATGCTTAATGATATTCCAGGGAGACCCGAGAACTAAAGTGGCATATAAATGTGTCTCACTGAGCCACTTAGAGAATAGAAAATGAATGTCAAAACTGAGCTTAAGTGTAATTGTCTAGAAATGTACAGTTAAAACTTTTTCATCTCCAAATGTTCCTGAATAAACTACCAAATTGGCACGATCATTGGTAGACTACCATTGCATTGTGCCAATTTGGTAGTTAGGTAGCTAACCCAGCATTTGATTATCATCTATCTTGCTGTTACATTCCAGCCTTATACTTATATTATGTAAATGATAGTTTAGTTTTGATATAGCTGAGTCTTGTGGAACATCGATTGTTTGGGTGAACGCGAGATTTATTCCAAATCCTGGACTCTCCTGAACATCCACTGAAATCTATAGCAAAAATGGGTTGTATAAAAGGATTATGTATAGAAAATCCAACTAGTGATTATGAACTTTTGAATACTGCGGAATTTTGAACATTTTGAATGGCTTATTAGTAATTATCCCTCTATGTGCTATGGTTCCACAAAAGTTTATCCTTGGAACATCAAGAATATCTTGGAAAGTTCTTACGAAAACCCTGAACTATCCAGGATAAACCACAATAGTAACAGGAAACAAGCTATAATCACTATATATACTAATAAGATCAAACTAGAATAGGAGTGTGACAGAATGGCACGTGGCAGAGTGGAAGAGACAGAGTACGCCGCTGTAGATATTCCAGTGGTGGGGTTTGAAGTTAACTGCGATTTTCTAATCACAAATATCAACACTCAGTTCGACGCTATTGTCTCAGAGATTAACACCCGCAGAGAGGAGCTGATCAAGAGTGTGGAGAAACTGAAGACAGAGTACATCAACTGGATCAAGCATATCGGTAGGTCAGACACTTAATTATGAAAAACTTAAACATCATATTATCCAATTATCTAGATCAGGGCTGTCCGACTATATTTACTTCGGGCCGCAACTGCTTCATACCATTTAGTGGCAGGCCGCAATACAGGGGCGTGCACTCGGGATGGGTATGGATAGAGGCATTTTGGACGCAACGCGGGCCGCACAAAGCAAGGCCGCGGGCCGCCTGTTGGACAGCGCTGATCTATATAAATCTACGTTCAATGAACCAATCATACTTTATAACCCAATCCGAGCTAGGGAGTTTGGTGTCTCTAAGCCAGTGGTTCTCAACCGGGGTGCCGCGGCACCCTGGAGTGCCATTTGCTTCCTCTAGGGGTGCCGCAGGCCTTACCACACTTACATACTGCTTTATTTTATTTTCTATTGATACCATTGTCAATGTTGAATTTGAAGATTGTCCGAAAATCCTCTGGAATAATTTATTACACAATATTCACAATAATTTCCTAGTTTATTAATTAGTTCTTCTATAATAAAGTCGTAATAATTCAAATAAATCTCCACTTTTACTATCATTTGTTCATTGGCCTGCCCCTAAGTAAAATTAAGGGGTGCCGCTAAAAGGTATAAGTTTAGAAAGGGTGCCGCGAGAGGAAAAGGTTGAGAAACACTGCTCTAAGCTGTAGATGTTCAAATATTTTAGTGCAGCATCTAGTATAGATGCATTATGTCATTATCGGCGTGCTACGTCTGTACATACCTCTGTCCGTCTGCTAGCTCCTGGAAATTATATTGGATCAAATTGCACCAAATTTGGACTATATATTCCTTATATGAGGTTTGAACCTAGGTTCAAATTCTGAAAATTTTAAACACCTTTTCACAAAAGGTGTGAAAATATATTAGCCAATATAATCCAGGAGTTTAATACTACAGTTGGCTATTTATATGAATTAATAGCTCGTATGTACAAATAATTTCTAATTTGTGGCTCTCGATCTCGTTGTTTCAATTAAGAGATTTCAAATAAATATAATAGTATTACTACTATAACGGTACATATAACTACGTAACTCATTACTAAGAACTCTACCTATCTACGTAGTAACTACCTATCTACCACTATATTATTTTAACACAGTTCCACTTAGGACAGGTCACTATCAATTTGTCTTGATACACTGCTACAGAGTTGCATTCTGAAATATCTTCACTGTATTCAGTCCCTTTCCCAATCGCGTAAATCTTTTCACCATTCTGGTTCACAACAGTCATTCTGTTATCATTGCTGGAAACTAAAATAGCATTGCCAGAAGGATCAAAACAAAATGAAATGATGCCATGATAGTATGTGGAGTCTTTGGCTATTATCTGATGAGAAGATCCGACAGGTTTCCCATCGATTGTGTAATAATGAAGACTGTCCTGCTGATCTAACACATACAAACGGTTCTCCATAAACTGAATACACTTAGGAGGGTAAACCAGCTCAATGTTTCTCCTGTAGTGTAGACTTAGATCGTAAATATGAATGGTTTTGAAATTGCAGTTAATTACAAATATTTCACCTTCATAGATCTTTAAGTCAACGGGGTCATCAGGGCTCCCAGTGTAGAATTTAAAAGGAATACTTTTCCCTCTTCCTTTAACCGCATAACCTCGTTTACTAAATGTATGTATCATATATTCAGATTGGGTGTTCCCTAAGATGTAACCATGATATCCAGTCATTGCAACTGCTTTTGGCTTGAAATATTGATCTAAAGCAATACTCCATTTGTAACGCCAATTGATTGTATTAAAAACCTGAACTCTTGATGTATCAACAACATATAGCTCTTCCCCATCGATGTGCAAATTTATCAAATATTGAAAGCCACCATCAAACGTGCCTTGTTCGCCAAACACACAACTAGCCATTATCTTACTGGAATAATCAATAGCTCTAACACCATCAAGTGTAATAGCTCCTAGGTTTCTGAACTGAGAAGGAATTGCACATTCAAACTTAAGCTTGGGAAGTTGAACAAGTTCAGATTTCAGATCTTGGATCTGTTTCTGAACTGGAGTTAAGGAGGGTTGTATCAAGTTAGAATCTTGCGCTTGACTGGCACTCAACTGTTCAATCTGTATTCGAATATCCTCCAACTTATTCAAACTCTCTTTCTGAGATTTGAGTTTTTGCTCAAATTCTTCTTTCTTCTTTCTCACCTCTCCTAACAGCTGTTCCATTCTAGCAGTCAGCTGATCGATCAGTCCTCTGAAAGTGTCGGTTATTTGTTGAGATATCTCATCGAATATTGTCTGAGTTCCTGCCCTACTAGCCATTATACTGAGCGGATTCAACTAATTATAACAACTAATAAACAGAGTAGAAACAGCAAGACTAGCAAACATTAAGGGTTGTTAACAGCTATCATTAATATAGTACCTTGCATATATACCCTTGATCATAACACCCAATACACAACTACGTAAATATACTATATCTGGTGCTATTCAATAAGATTTTGTAACAATTTGTGTTGCTGTTCAATATCTACTCGTAATAATATTGTTCAATTTGGTTTCAATCATCTCTTTAAAATGATAGGCTAAACATTTGGGGTTTGAATTCCCCTATCCTACTGTTGTACCAGTGTTTCTTAACCTTTTATACTTCCGCACCCCTTCAACTTTCAAAATCAACTCTCGCACCCCCTGCTAAACGAAATATCTTTGATTTTCTGACTAAACAGTACTGTACATTCTCGTAGTACCTTGTATATAATATTTAATATCTATGAGCTGGTAATTTATCATTCACCAGAGAATTTATAGAGTGTGTCTTAGCACCTTTCATTGAGTAGGCAAAAAGGAACAAATTTGTTATTATTTAATAAATATTAAACACGTGACTGCATTTTCTCGCACCCCCAAAATCGTCCCTTGTACCCCTAGGGTGTGTATACCCCCAGGTTGAGAACCACTGTTATACAAATCCTCAACATTCAATTGCGGCTCTCAAGATTTCAGAGAAATTGAGAATTAACTCTAAACTATGATTGGATAAGAATCCCTGTATTTACGTAATAGGTAATAAACACAAATAAAAATAATATAAAACAAAGTACACCAGATCCTAGCAGCACAATTTTGATACTGTCTGAAATATCTAACTCCACCAACTGTCTCAATACTACGAGCGTACGAACTATATACAGAACCTATAACTAATTATCCAATAGCAATTATTATATTATTTTAACACAGTTCCACTTAGGACAGGTCACTATCAATTTGTCTTCATATACCGCTACAGAGTTGCATTCTGAAATGTCTTCACTGTATCCGGTTCCTTGCCCAATTGCGTAAATCTTTTCACCATTCTGGTTCACAACTGTTATTCTGCTATCATTACTGGAAACTAAAATAGCATTGCCAGAAGGATCAAAGCAAAATGAATTCACTTCATGATAGTATTTGGAGTCTTTGGCTATTATCTGATGAGATCCGATAAGTTTCCCATCGATTGTGTAATAATGAAGACTTTTCCGTTGATCTAACACATACAAACGGTTCTCCATAAACTGAATACACTTAGGGGCGTAAACCAGCTGAATGTCTCTCCTGTAGTGTAGACTTAGATCGTAAATATGAATGGTTTTGAAATTGCCGTGAGTTACAAAGATTTCATCTTCAAAAATCTTTAAGTCAATTGGAAAATCTTTTTTAGAATAAGGAGTCCTCTCAGTGTAGAATTGAAAAGGAATATTTTTTCCTCTTCCAGTGGCCGAATCTCGTTTACTAAATGTACATATCATATATTCAGATTGGGTGTAGCCTAAGATGTAACCATAATATCCACTCGTTGCAACTGCTTTTGGGTTGAAATATTGATCTAACGCAATAGTCCGTTTGTAACTCCAATTGTTTGTTCTAAAAACCTGAACTCTTGATGTATCAGCAACATAGATATCTTCTCCATCGATGTGTAAATTTTTCAAATATTCAAAGCCACCATTAAACTTGCCTTGTTCGCCAAAAGCACAAATAGCTCTTATCTTACTGGAATAATCAATAGCTACAATACCATCAAGTGTAATAGCTCCTAGGTTTCTGAGTTGAGGAATTGTACATTCAAACTTAAGTTTGGGAAGTTGAACGAGTTTAGTTTTCAGATCTTTGATCTGTTTCTGGACTGGAGCTAAGGAGGATTGTATCAAGTTAGAATCTTGTGCCTGACTGACACTCAATTGTTCAATCTGTATTCGAATATCCTCCAACTTATTCAAGCTCTCTTTCTGAGATTTGAGTTTTTGTTCAAATTCTTCTTTCATCTTTCTCACCTCTCCTAACAGCTGTTCCATTCTAGCAGTCAGCTGATCGATCAGTCCTCTGAAAGTGTCGTATATTTGTTGAGAAATCTCATCGAATATTGTCTGAGTTGCTGCCCTACTAGCCATGCTCCTAAGCGCATATTATAAACAAGTAAATATAGAATTAATTAAGATGTGAAGGAATGGAGCTAATAAAGTGTATTGCCCTTATAAGGTAATAATTATAAGGGTAAACAAAACAAAACAAAACAACAAACAAACAAACAAACAAACAAAGTCCAATGTCAATATTTTCACTTAACTTTCTCAGAAACAGTGAAGGAACAAGCGAGCACAATGCGTACTGCAGCAGAACAGAGTAACATAGCACATGAACTGAGAGCAGTTAACGATAAACTGATGGAGAACTTGGAAGAGAAACTCACTAGCTTAAATCAGGACGAGATGTACTATAAGGAGAGGGAAGTGCAATTCCATTTGGACGTTACGGGTGTTATGAAGATGATTAAAGGATTGGGGAGCATACGACTCAAACAGACACTAGACTCCTTCAAGGTTAGTGAGTACCCAGGAATAATGATACTCACCATAGGTAACAAATCTAGTATATAGTTGTACTCAATTGTTGTATGTGTGTTTGTGTGAGTATTGATTGGTGCAGAAAAATATAATCAGAGTATACAGATCGTATTCTAATGTACTGAGTGACAATTTTTAGATTTTCTAGAAGCAGTCTTGAAACATTATCCTTACTATTAAAACTCGATTAATCGCAAGCAAGCGAAGCGCGCTTGTCATCACAAAGTGGCGAATAATTTGAGCAAAGATGCATTCCTAGCGAGCACATTGAAACGATTGAAAGCGATTCCATTCTATTTTAGGAATACAAGATGGTGAACAAGCCTCTCAGTGTGAAATTCGATCGCAACACGAACAGCTACTACGTCATGACGAGTAGGAACGTCCAGATTTTAGATGAGAACTTCAATCCGATCCAATCCTTCCCAATTCTCCCTCCTGTCGACAAAGAAATTTCTAGAACGATAGTGGGAGGCATAGCAGTGGGAGTTGATCGTATCTACATCACCGTCTCCTCCCATTCGCTGATACAGGAGTACGAAAGGAACGGACATCTGGAGAGATCAGTGGGGAAGCGAGGGTTCGGAGAAGGAGAGTTAATGTGGCCAGAAGGGGTTGAGGTACATCCGGTGTCCCGCCGCGTGTACGTGTGTGAGTACGAGAATGACAGAGTCCAGGTCTTCTCCAACGGAATGCATCAGTTCTTCATCGGAGATACGGACAATAAATCCGGTCAACTCAGGAGACCGAAATCCCTCGCAATTACGAAACACGGCAAAGTCCTAGTTCTCCACATGTCACAGCCTTGTGTTAACGTGTACAAAGAAGACGGCGAGTTCATGGGACAGTTCGGGTCCTTGTTGGACTGTGGGGGGCTACGGGGTTTAAACTGGCTCGCGACCGCACACAACGGAGTGGAAATAGGCTCGACTGTGACTGGCCGGGTCTTCATAATGATCTACCGGGACAACCTAATTATAGAACTGAATGCGGTACAGCATGCGAAGTGTGATGTTAATCTCGGAGGTGTCGCCGTGGGAGGAGACAACAAGATTGTGGTGTGTGATACTATAAATAAACGCATGGTGTACTTTGATCTTGGCGTATACTTTCCTGTGTTCCCGATGCGTAAATAGGAAGATTTGTATCTTTTGGATCATTCGTAAATATTTTGTTTGCTATTCAGCTAGCCGGTTAACTGCTGTCTCGGGTAACCGTTAAAAATGTAGGTTAGCCGATATGTGATTTATTTTAAATTTTATATAATATATATTACTTTCATTTTTGAGGCAGATTATAGTAGTATTTGTGATTTCAATTTTCTATACAAATATATTCCAATATTGCTGACACGTTTAAAACTTCTAAAAATAACCATGGATTCGTCGATAATTTCCTTATTTTACCAAATAATATAGGCATCCTACTTAATAATAGCTCGTATCATATTTGACAAATGAACGGAGGATTATAATTGCTTATGATAGCATAGCATAGCATAACATACAGAGTTAAGAGATCGGAGTGCTAAATAGAGTAACATAGACGAGTGTAGGCCTATTGAGGCGGTTGAGGGGCCAGCTGGGCTTCTTTAGGCTGTGCCCCCTTCTTCCCTTGCACCGGGAGGTACAGCTTGAACTCCGCCGGCAGCTCGTCCTCCGAGTAGAGACGGTCTGAGAAGTAGACTCGCCGTATCCGACAGTTCGCGTGTATCTGCACACGCAGAGTTTCAATGTAGTTAGTCCCGTAAGCGCGACGCGTGAAGTCACTGAGGTTGAACTGGATCTGGTTCCACCCATCGTCCAATCGCATCGGCATGGTACAGATAAAAGGCTTCACGCGGGTAGTGGATTGGTAGTTGGACGCTCTAAACCGACGTCGTACGTCTTTATCATCCAGGACCATGACTTCAAATGTAAAGTACTTTTTCAGATTTTTTATAATCATGACGAGAAAGGGGAGTTTGATGCCTAAAGTCTCGCAGTGAGCAGCGGGGCAGGTTATGTAGCTAGTGGAGACGTTGGTTCCTACGACTTGGAGGACCAAGGATTGGATGTCGTTGTCCGTTATTCGCTTAATGTGTCCGTTCTGTACTTTCTTGTCCCAGATTTGCAGCGGTTTGCTGCCGATTGAGTAGAGGATGGAGAGGAACCCAGATTGGAAGGTGTTTTTGAACATTTTGAATTGATTCGACTAATAAATTTGTAATATAAATTATTTAAAATTGTAAATAAGAACATAGAGATATCCAAAGGTGCTTTTATAGACACTCCTCAATATTTGTATCACGAAGGACAGCCAATTTGTTTCAAAAGGAATTGGTACCGCTAACTTGTATACATTGACACCTCCATCTATTGTCTATCTATGCATTGTATTCAGATTATTGTAATTGTCTCTGTAATTGATGTAATGAATACTTCTACTATCAAATACTCAGATTTCTAAGGAAAGCTCTGAGATAAAATTATGTGCATTCGATGTTGTTGTTGTTGTCAATATTTATAATAAAAACCCAGTATAGACGCAATTGGATCGAATAAAATTTTAAAATATAAAACGAGGACAATATTTATAAAAAAAGTAAAATAGGATAAAAATAGAACAACTACAAGGCGCACGAAATATGTACAGAAAATAATTCAGTTATTTACAAATTCATATCTCTGACGAAGACATTGAGTCGTCTCTGAGCTCCATAACGCACCGACCGACCTCTAGCATTTCATTGGTCAGATTATCCACCATCCTCACCAGTTCTGCGCTAATTTTAGAATTGAAAGGTGTCATCTTTAGCGATTCTTGGCACTGACGAATGAGCGAGGTAGCTTTCGTAGTTAAATTTAGAATGGATTTATCGAGGTAGAAATTGTTGCTAATTTTGGGTTTGGCGGCTTCAATTAAAAACACACATTTGTAAATATGCGTAACTAGGTTCTGCACGATTGGAATGTAGACTAGAGGATCGTGAGTGGAGCTGGATAAATGGGATCTCAGGTTTTGGGCGGAAGTGTTAATATCGGAACCAACCTGTTCCAACTGCAGATACAATTCTGTTAATAGAGATACGTCACCTGATTTCTGTTTAGGCGCGGAATTGAAGAGAGTTACAGGCGCTCTATCAGGTACCAACGAGTTGGAAACCGCGGTTTTCATTGGTTCATATTCCCCGGGTGTCAAGGGGAGTGATCGCGCATGGTTTGACTCAGCTGTGATGTCATCACAACTATCTCCTCTAACTCTGTGCTTCGATTGGCTGAGATCTGGTGATGACGTCATACTGGAATTTTCTGGCGTTGCCATAGTAACTGCGCGGGCTTTGGTCATGGAGAAATCAGAGGTGACTGATTGGAGCTTTTGAGGGTTGGAGGGAGAGGAAATGTCGATTTTATTCACTCGATCTCTCTTCGTACTTTTAAACAGAGCAGATGAACTATACTTCTCTCCAGGACTCTTTTTGATTTTTAGTTTCGAGATGGATTGAGAAATTGAAAAGGAGCGCTTCTTTTCAGGCTCAACCTCAGTCTTACCCGAGTGAGAGCGTGACTTGAGGAAGGTGTTAGTGGCTGGGAGAGACAGTTTGTGCTGGTTCGAGTCTGATTTACTTCGAGACCGCTTTTGAACGCTGCCGGGTTCTACGACATGGTTAGGTGAACTGGGAACGGAATTGTGTGAGACTTTTGCGTCCAAATTAACTTCGTTTCTGTTTCGAATCTCAACCGCTTGCGTTAGAAAGTCCATACAGTCCACATCTTCATAGCTCTGTCTTCCTTTCTTAGCCCATTTGGGAGCTTCTTCGGTGAAGAACATATTTTTATTCGCTTTCAAGGTCGCGAATATTTCGTTCACTTGCGAAGGCAGTTTCTCAACACGGTCCATTAGTGCCGTTACGTTTTTAGAAGTGTTTTCATTCAGAATTAATTTAGTTATCTTAAACAGACTTAGAAGTCCTTGGTAGTCATGATCTAAGTTATTCAGTTTATTCGAGAGTTTGCCTACAACGACAAAATCTACATTCTCATCAATCGTTTCGAGAATTGAAACGCGAATGAACTTCGAGAAAAGCAGAACGGAAGAAGAAAAGTTTTCAGAGAGTGTCCAAAAATGTTTTGTGACAGAACCCCACTTCATCAAGTCATACTCGTCACATTTCAACACGTCATTACTATAATGGTTATTCAGTCTGTTATAGGCCTCCTCCACTTGCCGATGATGGACATTCAGTTGACTCTCTCCCTCTCCAAGATACATTTTCGGGTTTCTAGGGCGTGCGTACTCGCCGGAGGGCGCTCGAGACGAACGGTCAGCTGCAACTTTATCTAATTTCGGGTCCGCGAGAGGTAAAAGAGGGGTGAAGGTTGAGGGTAGTTTTTCTAGGAAGTTCCCTGGTGCGATTCCTAGCTTCGAACCTTTCTTACAGAACCACCATCCAGAGGCGCCGTCAATGTCCGTGCTCAAGATGACGAGGATCTCTCCTTTCTGAAAAGAGAGCTCTTCCTGATGCTCGGAATCGTTGTCGTAGAGAGTGCGTGCGTACTGAAAACCAGACATTTACGAGCCTGGGAGCCAATCAGATGTTAGGATGAGTGCCTACTACCTCAGAGTGCTGAGTATAAATAAGTGAAATGAGAATATAAGATACTTTAGTTGTTAAATAGATAACATTATGAGCTGTTAACTATAACACTCACTGGGATATTCTATATGAAGTATCATACATAATGTGGTAGGGAAATGACGTCATAATAAAATAACGACAATATAACGAGCCAAAATAGAGTGAGGGAACTGAAAAAAATTTGGTCTAGCATTATTAAATTAGAAAAAAAGTGGCTCCTGAAACCACTTCGCTGCCCACTAGCGACACAATTATATAAAAGTGACATTTTATCCGCATTATGTGGACATAATGGGGATATTCGCGCAGTTAAATATTTTGAGTCGCAACGATTAGTAGGATTAGAGGACAATTCAAGATTCTCATCTCTCAAATATTAGTTTTTCGCTAAAAAACTCATAGATAAGCTCTAACTATCATTTACTAAGATTCCCTAATAGAAATACAACAGAGTTACTACCGTTTACTAATATATCCTAGCGGAAGGCCCCATGGTCGACTTGATGTAGAGAGACCGCACATTCTGCCAATTCTTCTTCAACAGACTGACCAGGAAGTTGATCGCTAGGATAATATTAGCGTTGAGTTCCTCTTCCGTCATCTTTACATTGCCAACCGCCACGGCAAGACAAGTCGTCTTTTTCATCTGAAACTTGATCGTGCTCCTCACGTCGTCGATTTTGTTCGTCATAGGCTCGGTGTGAGTGAGTAGGAGCGGAAACTTCCCCGCTCTCTGCAACCCTGGTCCAAGGAGCTTAGGGATCTGCTTCAGGACAGAATCGGATGCAAGGAATGCATTGTACTGCTTGGCGAGTTTCTTCACCTGCTTTTTGTCCTGGTTCAGTTTCTTCAACATGTCCACTGTCCTGAAATCCAATCCCATCTCCTGGGCTTCATCGCAATGTTTCTGGTCGCCCAATACGCATAGCTTCATCTTAGGACGAGGCACGTGTTTGAGACGGATGGTGCCGGCGAACCGCTTGTCTTTTTGCGGGTCATAGTTCTTGAGATTTATTTGGAGCTCAACTGACTCTAAAAAGCCCTTTTTATGCTTCTTCGAGTACTCAAGCGTATCTTTGATCGATAGGGTGAGATTGTCTTTAGAGATCTTTGACATTGCAAAGGATATCTATTCCAGCTGACAAAACACACACAATGAGTATACGGTAATCAGATTTGACTGGAATGCCGTGGGAATGGGAATTTAATTAAAAACAAAACCACAAAAATATAATTCAGAATATTACGTTTATGGGAATACGAAAAATTATAGAAAGGTTAGAAAATCTAAAATTAGAATTGGATACACTTATTATATTGGGCATGCCTAATTTCCGGGACGGGACGGAATCCCATCCCGGAAATTAGGTATCTTAACCCGTCCCATCCCGGAAATTAGGCATGCCCCTTATATTTATATAATATAAGCGCGCTTCGCTCGCTGGCATACAGAATTCTCGGAACGGGATAGGTCAAGAAACCTAATTTCCAGGATGTGACGGAAATTAATTTTGAATCGTCCGGTCCCGGGCATTAGGTTCTCATACTTGCCAACTGTCCCGTTTTTGGCGGGACGTCCCGCTTTTTTCACTCTTCTATTGAGCTAATTTTTACGAGTGTCCCGCTTTTGCATGAAATTTCCCCATTATGTCCCGCTTTTTTATTTCAATGTTTAGTACATTTCTATTGCGTCCCGCCAAATTCAACGCTGAGTCCCGCTCTTATCATGGCTCAGGTTGGCATGTATGGGTTCTACATTCATTGGCAGTTCTTTCCAGTTCCAGGAATTAGGCATACCCTCGCTCTAATAGAAAATTGGGTAGCCGGTCCTGTCACGCCGTAACTGGACCAAGACCAGTTCAAGTACAGTCAGGGTCGCTTATTATGAACCCGCTTAATATGAACATTCGTTTATTATGAACTAACCTTCTAGTTCCAATTTCATTTTTTAGATAGGATTTGTATTGAATCAAGTTCGCTTAATATGAAGTACAGTCAGGGTCTCTTATTGTGAACCACCGGGGACCAAAAAAAGCTGTTCATAATAGAGATACTTCATATTAAGCGAACTTGATTCAATACAAGTCTTATCTAAAAATGAAATTGGGACCAGGAGGTTAGTTCATAGTAAACGAATGTTCATATTAAGCGGGTTTATAATAAGCTACCCTGACTGTATCTCTATTATGAAGATATTTTTTGGTCCCCTGGTGGTTCACAATAAGCGACCCTGTATTACAAATTGGTCAAATGATTTAAAAAATAAAAATAAACATTTAACTTTAATTAAGTCAGGTCTACTATAGTAATGTATATGCAATATAATATCACTGGTATATTAATACACTTGTTGTAAGACTCAAACTCTGACCGAAAGAGACCTAACGAATTGGATGAAGCGAGGCCTCTGGTTACAATTGTGATGTCTCGACTGCAAAGTAGCTCGATAATTCTCCATCAGAGGACGAGTAATCCAGTCGTTGACATGATTAAACCTTCTTCGTTTCTTGATCAAATCCACTACAATCCCTATGGAAACAATTGAATATGCAAGAAATTGGAGTAAAAACAAAACGATAGCGATCAACATTTCAATGAGTAAACAGTATGAATTTATTAGAGCTAATTTAGCTTGAATTGGAGGTGCAATATTGAATGTAGGAAATATGCCGAAAGAAATGTAAGTCAAGTAGCATGGATTATATCCGAGAATGCTGATTGGAATTCGGATAAAACTAACGCCATAGTTAAATACAATTAGAACAGTTAAAATTATAAAGAAAATTCGTGCCCAGAAAAACCTCACGACAATTCGAGATTTATCGAGAAAATCTTTCTGAGATGAATGTATGCGTGCTTCGTCTCTCCTTCCCTTCAGTAAGATGTAGAAAGATTTCGAGCAAGAAAGATAAACAAGAAAATCTAAAGCTGCAAAAGGGAAGTAGAGCAATTCACTCAAGTAGCAAGTCAGCAGAAATGATGACAAAGAGATCATGAGAAGAAGTCTTAATGCAAAGTATGCTAGGTATATCTTGATCCAGCGTTTGTAAGAGAGGTTAAAGAAAACTCTCCTCAGGATAATCAGAAATAAATTAACCACGGCTGGTATCAGACCTAAAACAACAAAATTGAGATTGACAATGCCATCAAATATTATATGGTTTACACCTCTAAAATAAAGAAGCCATGGATCCTTAATGACACACGAAGTGCTTATATTGACCGAATTTGTGACAGAAAAATGCATATCAAATTTTCTGACATTTTCAATTCCCCATCCTACGGCAGTGAAGATTTCCAAAACTGACAGGATTAGAACGAAATTGTATGTCATAGAAGTGATTTGTAGATTTTTCTTGACTTTATCCAAGTCAATTCGTAATATTGTGGAGAAAGGTACATTTCTGATCTCAGCTCTTATACGATATTTCTGATAGAGGAAGTAAACAAAAACGAAAGACATAACGAACAGATAAGGACACACTGCTACTGCACAGAACTTGGAAAGAATGGAAAAAGGTTGCATTTGGAAAGGATATCTGTATCCAGATCTCATGTTATTTATACTTGTATGTGACAGAAAGTGATTTGGAGGAAAATGTTGATTCTTCTCAAATGAAATAGTAATCTATTTTACCTTACATTGAGAATAAACTTCTGTTGTGAATAATTAATGTTAACCTTTGGGATTTATTTAAAGAATGATCAAATAAGATTTCCTAATCTACTGTATCTAACTTATCTTGAAAGTTATTAAGGAAGGGTGTAATCTCTTTATTATCAATGAAAGCACATTTGTACGAATCGAAACTAATATTCTTTTTAGAACACCAATTAAAGGATACAACCCGAATATTGAAATAATAAACTGTTAAACTTAAATATGGAAATATGTAGAATATGAATTTGACTCAATTAAATCAGGGTCAGGTGGGTTGGCATCTCTCCTAAATATCTCAAATAATGTAAGCATTTTTGTTCAATAAGTAGAAAGCAGTTCAGCGATATTTAATTGGTGCTCTAAAAGATTCATCAGTTTCGATTCGTACAATTGTGCTTTCATTGATAATAAAGAGATTACACCCTTCCTTAATAACTTTCAAGATAAGTTAGATACAAGTAGATTAGGAAATCTTATTTGGTCATTCTTTAAATAAATTCCATAGATTAACATTAATTATTCACAACAGAAGTTTATTCTCAATGTAAGGTAAAATAGATTACTATTTCATTTGAGAAGAATCAATATTTTCCTCCAAATCACTTTCTGTCACATACAAGTATAAATATAATGAGATCTGGATACAGATATCCTTTCCAGATGCAACCTTTTTCCATTCTTTCCAAGTTCTGTGCAGTAGCAGTGTGTCCTTATCTGTTCGTTATGTCTTTCGTTTTTGTTTACTTCCTCTATCAGAAATATCGTATAAGAGCTGAGATCAGAAATGTACCCTTCTCCACAATATTACGAATTGACTTGGATAAAGTCAAGAAAAATCTACAAATCACTTCTATGACTTACAATTTCGTTCTAATCCTGTCAGTTTTGGAAATCTCCACCGCTGTAGGATTGGGAATTGAATCTGTTAGAAGATATGATATGTATTTTTCTATCACAAATTCGGTTAATTTAAGCACCTCTTGCGTCATTAGGGATCCATGGCTTCTTCCTTATGGAGGTGTAAACCATATAATATTTGATGGCGTAGTCAATCTCAATTTTGTAGTTATAAGCCTGATACCAGCTGTGGTTAATTTATTTCTGATTATCCTGAGGAGAACTTTCTTTAACCTCTCTTACAAACGCTGGATCAAGATATACCTAGCATACTTTGCATTAAGATTTGTTCTCATGTTTGCTTTGTCATCTTTTCTGCTGACTAACTACATGAGTGAGTTGTTATACTTCCCGTTTACAGTGATAGATTTTCTTATTTATCTCTCTTGCTCGAAATCTTTCTACATCTTACTGAAGGGAAGGAGAGACGAAGCACGGGTACATGCACCCAAAGATTTTCTTGATAAATCTCGAATTGTTGTGAGGTTTTTCTGGGCACGAATTTTCATGATAATCCTATCTGTTCTAATTGCATTTAACTTTTGCGTTAGTTTTATCCGAATTCCATTCAGCATTCTCGGATACAACCCATGCTACTTGACTTACATTTCTTTCGGCATATTTCCTACATTCAGTATCTCACCTCCAATTCAAGCTAAATTAGCTCTAATAAGTTCATATTGTACATCTATTCAAATATTAAACGCCATCGTTTGCTTTTTGCTCCAATTTCTTGCATATTCAACTGTTTCTATAGGGATTGTAGTGGATTTAGTCAAGAAACGAAGAAGGTTTAATCACGTTAACGACATAACTCGTTCTCTGATGGAGAAATATCGAGCTACCTTAGAGTCAAGACATCGCAATTGTAACCGTAGGCCTCCCTTTATCCAATTCGTTAGATCTTCAATCAGAGTTTGAGTCTTCATAAAAATGATTGTAATTTTATTTTATTCCATGACACAGTATTTTTCAGTTGTGTTAGGTGCCCATAGGAGCTGCTGTATGTCCGTCTATATGTCTATACTATATATATAACATTTATGACCTTGTACTTTTCAAACTTTATTATATTCAGTTCCAAATAAATTGTAAGCATTGTATCCAACCAGTCTCGTCATTTTAACTGTAACGTAATACAATTAAAATAATTTTATTAACATTAGTTATGACGATAGTGATACTGACTGACAAATATCGTTCGGTTCATTACTGAGATCCTAATACACTAATACACGAAGGAAAATGAGTGATATATAAGAGATATAGTCGTTGAATTAGTTAATGATAAGTTAAGGATGATAAGAAATTATTTCCTCTAACTCAGGAGGAAGAGAAGGGACAAACTCTCCAGGAAGGAGGTAAGCTCCCAAACTAGATAGGTCTACGAATATCTTGTAGTGATCGGACACCGTACTCTTGAGGTAATAATACCCAGTCGATTTCCCTGTCCCCACACGAGATCCAATCATCCGCTGCACCATCTGGCTGTGTACGTAGCGCCACTTTGTCACTTGATTGTCAATGTCTGTCAGGAGCAACAGAATCTGGAAGGGTTGGCTGAAACGAGGAATTTCTCTGAGAATAGATATGTTTCGAATAAGTATCACTCCCAAATTAAGTGCTAAGACCCAGAGGAATGCTAACCCCCCTTTGATAGTGCTCCTCAGGATACCCAACTCATGGCCGCAGGAATTTTTTGTATTGGTTCTATGGGTGATAAGGTGGATGATATTTTTGGTTGACTTAATAGCAATGGTATTACCACTTTTGTCCCCATTGCTGTCGGAAGTTCATAAAAAGTGAACCTCACAGACATAGAGGTGATGAAAATACACTGACACATCCCTGGGAGGATGACACAATAGATTTAGATGTGTCATCCTTGGAATATTATCCTTCAATTCTACTTTTCACTTTCAAGGAATTAGAAAATAATTACCATATGTAGAGTGGCCGTTATAGGAAGTTCCACCGTGTTCACAAAGGTCAACTTATAATGAGTCATACTATGGCCTAAACTTGATTAGTTAAGTCAGTAAACAAATTCCATTATTGCGTTTTAGTAGTTAGGCTGATGCTTACCTATATACGTGTAGCATTAGAGCACCCATGAGAGCTTTGTGGGTGAATTTCCTCTGACGGGATTTGTACAACTCATTGTACCTGTCTATGTCAAAAATATCTTGAAAAATGCTCTTTGTCTGTTCGATGGATTCTTTTATCAGTGTTTTTTTTCTCTCATCTGTCTCTTTCTCTAGCGAATGTTGTTTACTTTTTACCATATTGTCAACAGCTTGTTTATAAGTTTCAAGGAATGAATGGTTCGTCTCTTCCAATCCTGGCGTCCGCTCTAACCATTTCTGAATGAGAGAACTGAGCGGTTCTTGTTTGGAGACTGAGGAGAGGTAATCTCGATGTTCTTGCTTCAATATCGAAGCTATAATCTCAGTAGACTTTCCGATGCGGTCAGTAGGCAAGAGTCCTAGCTTCGTTTCAAGTTCTCTAAACTGCCAGCTCTGGAACCCAGAGGCAGGGAATAGGTGGTCTCTGAATGATATGAAAGCCTGTGGTGTCATGGTTTCCAAGATTGGCATAATGTCTGTGACTGATTTCAAAATGAGAACAATCCTGTTCAGTCGCTGTACTATAACTAGAGTGTTCTTCTCGTCTACGATGTCTGATCTGAAAATCTCACAGATGGAGTCGATTTCAGTGATAACTTGCTTGAACCAGAGTTCATTAACCTAAAAGATAATGATACTAAAAATAGAACGATATCTCAACAAATGAACATACAGTCAGGGTCGCTTATTGTGAACCACCAGGGGACCAAAAAATCTGTTCATAATAGAGATACTTCATATTAAGCGAACTTGATTCAATACAAATCCTATCTAAAAATTGGGACCAGGAGGTTAGTTCATAATAAACGAATTTTCATATTAAGCGGGTTCATAATAAGTGATCTGACTGTATGTAATAAAGTCAAGTATCAATACAAGACGTAGGCATTAGGTTTGAAACGGTCCAGTTGGGATAAAATTCTCTAAAAAGAACAGGAGAGATGGTTCTCTCTAGCCCACGCACCTATATTGTCATTCCCCCTCTTGCCTTCGCTTCGATAACAATTGTATTATATCCTAAATTAAACTTGAGAAACTGAACCAATCAAATAGAGGAACTCATCATTGTTAGCCGTGACTAGACCATTGGGAGATTAGAATTTCCCGGTGGACCAGTAGATTGGCGGTAGAAAGTGGACCGAAGATGGGTTTTTTTCGGACCGATTTTTTAGTCAGTCTGTCACTGATTGCCAGTCTTATTAGCAGAAGCAATCTCACCTGATGGAAGATGATGAACAGCGTCTCATCGTGCACAGGAGCGCCGGTAGTGAGACTCATGGGTGACTGCGCTCCTAGGATTTTGTCTAACTGCAAATATTGATTGTAGTATGTCCCCTCAGGGTCTGGTAGGCCCGAGTCAGAGTGAAAGGGACATTTGCCTGACATCTCGGCTATCTAGCTAGGAAAACTCATGGGTTTAGATCAGGGTATTATACAGCCTTTCAGAGATACGCTCCTAATCTAAAATTTCTAAAATTTCAACGCCTAAATCGATACATAGCATTATAATATTGGGTAAATTGGGTATTTTTCTGGATTTTCACGCTCTTAAACTATTTGTAAAATCATACGCATAAAGGAGTCTCGCGCTCCTAGATAATTCCTGGGTTTAGATACAGGGTGATAGACCAATCAATTCTAAGAGATGGAGATATGTGTTTACAAAGGGAAGAGAGAAGGGTTCTAACTTTCAGAAATTAGCGTTACGTACGTAGTAGCTAGTTACTGACTCAAAAACAAGTTATAAAAAAAATGGCACATCGTACTGTTGATAATGTTGATAATTCAATACTGAGGTGTTTTATTGGGTAGTACTGGCGTTTAGAAAATCATCCTACACTTTTATCATGCAGTCGTCATTCAGACATCTCACAAATGCGCCGCTATACATAAGTGTCTAGCACAGTGGGACCTATTTTGAATAACTGTACTAGATCAGTGGTCCCCAATTTTTTTCCAAGCGTATCCCCAAACTGTTTTTGAATTTTCTGTGTACCCCCAACAGTTAACTCGTGCTATTATTAATAGTATGTTGATATATAAAAGCGGCGTACACCCATGAGAAGCCTAGCGTACCCCAGTTTTAAAATCACTGTGCTATACGATACTCACTTGGTATCGCGGCGCATTTATAAGATGTCTGGATGGCGACTACATGATAAAGGTGGAGGAAAATTAGAGTATCTTTTTGATATTTGAAATCCCTGTGGTAATATAATATAGTTTAAATTAACCTCCGGCCGTATTCACTAAGAACTTAAGATTGATCTTAGTGCTTAAGATCTTAGTGAATACGGCCGGAGCTCATCTTACCCAGTAGGCTATGATTATGTAATAAGATCCATGTAATAAGATTCACATGTACTAAAACCCTTATTTGTATTCATGTGTATTCTATAGGTATAGTCTTTGAAGATTTACTTTTTATTGTATCAATTCTGCTAATGTGACGGCACTACTAAATGGCAGAATGCACATCTCTCAAGTTGCAGAATTGGGAGTACCTACTTCGCGAATATTGTAAGAAAATTTATATAATAATCCAACATTGTCATTTAAATTGTGTTTATCCTCTTCAGTATAGCAGTTTATGGGCAACGTTTAAAATATCTGAAACCAAATAATTTTCTACCAATACCTAAGAACAAGTAGATAAAACGAAAATGTAGGAACTAATTTGATCAAAGCCATCGGAAGCGTGCGGCTAAGTTATTGCAATATATATATCTAAGTTGACTAATTCATGAATTATCAATGAATTACTCAAAATTTGAAATTAAAATAATGAAAAAAATATTTGAAATTTCGCTTAGGGACTGAGCAATGTTAGAGGTATATAACATGAGCAACCTTTTAACAACTTTTGGGCATAAAATCTGCACTAATGTTTGAGATTTTGAATAATTCATTAATTGAATAATTCATAATTCTTCATCATCTTTCAATGAATTAGTCAACTTATATATATATCCTTACTATTAAAACTCGATTAATATATATATATATATATATATATATATATATATATATATACATATACAGTCATGGTCGCTTATTATGAACTCGCTTAATATGAACATTCGTTTATTATGAACTAACCTCCTGGTCCCAATTTCATTTTTTAGCTAGGATTTGTATTGAATCAAGTTCGCTTAATATGAAGTATCTCTATTATGAACAGATTTTTTGGTCCCCTGGTGGTTCACAATAAGCGACCCTGACTGTATATATATATATATATATATATATATATATATATATATATCTGTAACGAATTTATTGAAGAAACTGCCAGGTGTAGAAAGCTGATTTTTGGTATGTGGGAGTCTTTTGGCTATGGCTCCAGTAAGTTCCGAGCTCAGAGCAAAATGTCGACTCATCATGGAATTATGACGTCATTGTCACATTTTTATAAGTTAAGCAACAGTTATTCGAGCATAACTCAGCTATTATAGGAGATAGAAGGCTCAAATTTTAATAGAATATGTATACTAACATATTCCACATATGGTGCAACTCTCATCCAAATATGATGACTCATCACTCTGTTATGACGTCATCATTACTCATCAAAATTTTTAAATTTGACAAATTTGGTGATTTTTCGAGTGATATCGATTTTAAAACTAAGATGGACATATTTAGAGATGATATCTCCCTTATAATTAACCAATGGGAACCCAGGCGACCGAAGGGAGCCTCCCGCGGACACAAAGTGTTCGCCAGCCGCGCAGCGCAAGCAAGCGAAGCGCGCTTATATATATATATATATATATATGTAACGAATTGATTGAAGAAACTGTCGAGCGAAGAAAGCTGAATTTTGGCATGTGGGAGTCTTTTGGCTATGGCTCCAGTAAGTTCTGAGCTCAGAGCAAAATGTCGACTCATCATGAAATTATGACGTCATTGTCACATTTTTAAAAGTTAAGCAATACAGTTATTCGAGTATAACTCAGCTATTATAGGAGATAGATGGCTGAAATTTTAATAGAATCTGTATACTAACACGTCTCACATATGATGCAGCTATCATCAAAATTTTAAAAATTGACAAATTTGGTGATTTTTCGAGTGATATCGATTTTAACACTAAGATAGACATATTTAGAGATGTTATCTCCCTTATTATTAACCAATGTGCCCCCAGGCGACCGAAGGGAGCCTCCGGCGGACACAAAGTGTCCGCCAGCCGCGCAGCGCAAGCAAGCGAAGCGCGCTTGTATATATAATCATTAACCGTTGGGAGCTATATTTAAATACGTAAATCAAAGTTTTCGTTTTAGATATCGCCATGTATTAAAATTTATTTATCGCTAATCTTCCACAGGTCTCCAAATTGTAACTATAAGAGGAACGGAAAATTTTTCTGTAAAATGTTTCTCAAATCTCAGAAGCAATATCGGTGAGCATCAAATGATAATAGCTGATGCAGAGGTGATGGATCCTACACAGGTTAAATTCTTATTGCTCAACTGCCAGAGACATAAGCTTGGACAAAAACTTGAACAATCAACTCAGGATATCACTATACAAGCCATAATTATACTCTACCCTTTGGAGGATCATTATGTAATTGCACAGGAGTATGTGGAGAGGATCAATATACCTTTATTTTTTCTCGAAGAGAGATGTGAAAGGATTGTAGAGCTCATGGATAGATTTCCTGATTTGAAAGCTACGGTTGTGCTAACTGCTGGAGAGGATGACTCTCACCTCAGCTTTTTCCCAAGACAGCATGGGTCTAAAGGTATAAATGTGATTATGAATCCATTACTAGTATGTTCTCTATTAGATATCTTTCCAATTATAATCTCTGTTTGTATGAAAATGCAACATTATCTGGTGATACAGTAATATTACTTCTAAGTGGCTGGTGCTCTGCCATTCTTTCTCTTCAATTAGGTCTAACACAACAAGATATATCCTTCCAAGGTCGGGCGGATTCGGCGTGTTACAAGTTGCACAATGGTAAGAATTATCAAACACGTATGTTTGTTTGAATTACTGCACATCTTAGAATTAGTACAAGAGGAGGGACAAAGTATATTCTACTACTGAACCTTAATAAACTCCAGACGCTTCTTCAAATATTTACTAGTTTTCTTGTCCTACAGCTTTACACATCATAACGTTTAAAGAGAAAGAGGAATTCACTGTTAGTTGCTTCACTAAGCTAACCGGTGCTATCGGAGAGCAGCAGCTGACGCTAGCAGGAGAGGAGGTAGCTGATGCTACACAGCTCAGGTTCCTAGTCCTCAACTGCCAGAAAGATAAGCTAGCTCAGCAGCTAGAGCAAGCTACGAAGGAGACCACCATTCAAGCTATCATCATACTGTACCCGAGTGAGGAGCACCTTACCATCGCACAGGAGTATGTGCATAAGATTAAAGCGCCTCTCTTATTCGTGGAGGAGAGGTGTGAAAGAATTGTAGAGCTAATTGATCGATTCCCTGATCTGAAAGCTAAGGTGGTTGCCATAGCTAAATCTAACAGGGATGAGTCCCATCAGAAGGAGCATAAGTGTTTGGTAGACGCGTATGAGACAAAGGATAGGGAAGGTCGGAGAGTGAAGGCCATCTCTCGAGGTAAGTTTACATTAATGAATAGTTTCAGACCGATACTGTAGGAATTTTGGTCAAAAGACCTAAGTGCAGCTTTAGTCAACACCGCTGTAAAATATGTATATACACCTTTTAAAATAAGAAACTTCTTTAACCTGAAATTTCTAGGATGAGAATCTGAAATAACTCTGCAGACACGGAGTGTTCGCTAGTTTCTTTAAAAACATGTTTCAATCGTGTTTGAGACGCGATTAAAATGCAATCAAAACCCAATTAAAGCGCGGTTGAAAAGCAATTGAAATGAATATTTAATTCGAAAGAATTTGAACAACTCTGTAGTAGGAATTTGACTAATACAAAAAATAAGAATTAAATGATATTCTTCCTATAGAACCGTGCATACAAGTCTCAGAGCTACTGCGCAGATCAGAATTGATGAGACCTCGCTCTATGCAAGATAATCCGAGCCTGTTTTTCAAAATTATCAGAATAATTCGAAGTACCAAAGACGAGGATGTTGAGAAAAAGCAGAAGGTTGATTCCCTATAACCATACTTGTCATAGACAATTTATTATATTGAATACTATCGGTTGACTGCTGAATTTCTGTAGAAAGCGAAGAGAATTTATCAAGATGGAATCTATCCTTTCTTGAAATATCCTGAAGCTAAGGCAGACTTCCTCTACTACATTATTTTCATCAGAGAGATGTGAGTTACTCATCGTGTAACATTTTCAGATACGTACTTTACTATGATCATTCCTCTTATAATCTAAGATTCATCCAAGATGTTGCCAAGGTCAGCGAATACATCACTCCACTACTACAAGATATTTCTTCCCAACAAGTTCTCCCAAAAGATCTTAAAGCGATATTAACTTCTTTCTTCACTACATGGTATGTCATGTACAGTAGAACCTGCTGATAATCCGATATTTGTAATATTAGAAAAAAAAGTCGGATTACTAAGACTAAATCGCTAGGTCGCCGGTTTATATAATTTATCGCTTATTTGGTGTGTAGCAACAGCCCAGCTGCTATTCATGGATGTCAATCAATGCCTAAGAACATTATGGATTTGCTGAAGAAGGAGAAAGGTTCATTTAAACAGATTAGAGATGTAAAAGAACTCACTGAGAAATTATTTTGGTGTAAGTTTAATTAATGAAATAAACCTGCGATTGAGCTATATTGAAAATTAAATGCTTCTTTAATTCTCGTTCATAGCTAATCTACAGCTGCTGATGGAAGAGGTATTCCATTCCCGTACTGCCGCCCCGCATTTTGCAATTAATTATTGGAATAGTTTCTTCACTCAGGTCAGTTCTTTACTGTTCTTATTCAAAACAATAATCTAACCAACTCAGAGTTGCACGCGGGACGAAATTTGTAACCTCAGCCTGCAAGAAGCCCGCATAAATATTTTTGTCCCGCTTTGTAAGTTACTAACTATACACATAATAAGTAGACTACACTTAGGGAATCCTTTTATGGGAGTGAGTTTCTGCAAACACAGATAAGTGGAAACTAACAAAGTTCCATTTACGTAAGTATTCCTTAATTGGTACTTCGTGACAATTAAAAACATCGTCGGCCCGCACGGCCCGCGTGCAACATAAAATGTATATAAGTATATGTATAAACACACACGATCTATCACAGATGTTTAATACATTATTTTATTGGTTTAATTAGAAATGCAAGGTTGCAATCAGTGAAGATGCAGCCACTACTTTCAGCGCTTTGTCAGAAGGAGTCTCCATCGGTAAGAGCATGGGTATCAATCCAGAGCGATGTATACAGCCTTACCACTTCATTCTACTCCTCAAGAAAGAGAAAAGTTTAAAGATGCACTGGTAAGCCTTTGTTAACTATTCATTCTTATGCTTGGTAATTTTAGATATTCAACTGTTTCTTCTGTAGCCTAGCATTTGAGAAGCTAATTTCGCTCTCTTCATACTCAGAAGGTCACCAATTCATTATCAAGTTTAAAGAGTATTTCTATCAGTGGGATGAGACCAAATTTGACCAATTAGTCAAAGATCCAGAATATATAATCAATGTACGTCAGAGTAGAAAATTCTTATGAAAGTTGGAAGTGTATTTATTGATAATTTTCTTTTAGGCTTGTCGACTGATGAGTTTCCTTGCAGGAGTTGTTCACAGCGCGAAAGAACTGGCTCCTGCTGAAGCTATTAAGAGTAATGAACAACTAGAAACGGTCTGGACGAACATCTATAATAGAATAATCGTGCTGTGGGCAACTCCCTTCGGTACTGAACTCCCTCCCACTTACCCTGACGATCTGCTGGATTTCAAGATGCTATTGAACCTCCCAACAGCTCCGGGGCTCAACAGAAGATGGACTTTTAGTTACATCAACCCAACTGTAATTGACTAGACCATATGATAACTGTATTCTTTCATAATTATGTGATGCTAAGCTGTGTTTTCTAGTTGAAGACGATCATCAATCGCACTAACCAATATTCTCCTGAAGTGTTCTACTCCATCATCACCAAGTTCTCATTCCTTATTAATAAAGAAGTTTGTGAATATACTTAAAATATTAACTGGAGAATCTCGATGTGTATGAGCGTTTAAATCGCTAGGGTCATTTTTGGGGTAGAATTAGTCAAATATCCCTTGAAAACAAAACGATCCCTCCTTAAATCTTAAAAATTGGCCCTAGTAGTGTGGTAGTTTAACTGTTCTCTTTTGCTGTGTTTAGTTCATAATGGGATATTTGGAAGGATGTACACACAAGAAAGATGTGTCCCTTCGTGCCAAGATATGGGTCCAAATCCTAGACAATGCTTTCACAATCAGGTGAGTTCACACACTACTACAGTTATAATACGTACTATGACTCTACTCTACAACGTATCTGATAGTACACAATATGAAGATTCTAAGCGGGTGTTTGAATCAGTTCTAACTTGCCTCCACAAGATCTACAAACAGTACATTTTTCATCAAACAACCAGAGAGAGAAGCATAACCGGGGTGTTTGATTTTATTAGAGACTTGTTGTTAATAAAACTGGAGTGTAAACCCAACTACCATCCGGACCGAATTAACCAGACCGAACCTTGGAAGCAATTTAAAGCCAGTTTCACTCGACTCACTACTCAAATTCAGAATTATTTGGGTTCTATCTTTGTTAGTTGACATTATAATTTAGATAATTGTGGGTGTCTTTTGAAATTTAAACTTTTTCCTTATTTATTAGTCCGCTCTACCGGATGCAGGAGAAACTACAATCCTTCAGGAATGGTTTATGGACATGATCTTAGACGTGAGTTTTTCTTATAATAACTACAAGCGCGCTTCGCTTGCTTGCGCTGCGCGGCTTGCGGACACTGCGTGTCTGCAGATTTACCCAGTGGGCGCTTGCGGATATTAGAGAAATAATACGTCGCTTTCTTGTTTTATGCTAAGTACGCTGGATTATCATTTGTCTACGGTTACATTAATGAAATCAGAACTGTAGCAGAAATTTTGTTTCGTGATAAATATAATTTACTTCGTATTAAGAACTGAATGTAAGCTCAATTTGAATACACAAAGTTCACATTGCTAAATATTATTATACTTAAATAATCAATTCCAGTCCATGTCGTTAAAAGTTATTTTATGATCGAATTGATTGATCGTAGCATATAACACACTTTAATTGTTGTTAACAATCAAAATATAGACTCAAAATAGCAGTATTCAATCATTTATATGAAATAGGATCGTGTGAATGGCATTATAAAAGGCTGATAATTGATTGGTTCACATAAACCAATGAATTTCAATCACAATTAGTTCTTTGGATTGTATGCATAAGTCATTACTATTTTATTCCAATGTATTTGCATTATAGAATAATCGAATTTGATTGGTCAGCACATTTTGTCACCTATCTCGGCGAGGTGTGAACATTTCGCTTAGATCTTCGAACTTAATCCTAGATTCATCATTTGACACGTACATGCCAATTTTCGTATCTCTACGACTTGCCAATTCTTCAATCAATTCGGACAAAAAAAAAAAAATCCTGGAGTTTTAATATATAAGATATAGACATGTTTAGTACTTAAGAAAAAGGAAAATTCCCAGGAAAATTCTACTTATTTTGAATTTTAATATTGTATCTCCTATAATTGGTGGTCATCATATTTATAACACGCTGATCAATTTTACAAGTTGGTGTAATAAAATTGTTTAACAAAAGTGAAAAAATATCAATAGATAAAAAATTACATTAATTTCAGAGTAACCAATACCAAAACACCTCCAAATGGATTTTTATAATATACCATTATCATTAATTACGATTTTTTGCTGTTTTGATATTTTTGATATGATTTTCATATCACTGCAGGCTGCTACACCTGTCCAAAATGAATTGATGTCTCCACAGCCCACTCTAACAACGACAAAAGTCTTCGCTGCTTCAATAGGCACTGTTCAAGAGTGGTTCAAAAGATTCGAAGTACAGGATCTCACACCGAAGTATTTATACGCATGGAAAATGCTAGCTTCCTGCTGTAAGAACACGACTGGAATCAAACATCTTCAGCTACACAACATGCCTCAATTTATTTCCTCTCTACTCGAGCTATATAGTAACACTACCCTGATAGCTAACACGTATCTCGAAGAGACCTGCATTCAGACTGTTGTAGAGTTCTTCGCTAATGTGCGAGAACATTTAAAGGCAGCTGCCTACGATATACAGAAGAATAACATCACATTTACACTGTTATACGAATACCTCAAGAACCAAGATAACATCTGCAAACTGTATCGGATGTCTGAGCTAGGAAAAGTATTCACGAAAGAGGATCTAGGCAAATTCAACACTCAGTACAACCAAGTTAATAACAAACTTTCAAAGAAGCTGATCCTACAGTTACCTAAGAAATCATTTCCTCACTGCCCTTGGAAGTTATTGAAGGATGCTTTGGAACAGTTCGGAGTAGAAGTAGCTCATCTGAGTAGGATACACACTTTTTTCAAAGTCGTTCAGACGGACTCGTCCGAATATCCTTGTTGCATCGAACCGATGCCTGACATCAAGATAAATGAGCACGAAGGACTCAGTAGTCAGAATCTTGAATCTTTGGAGCCTCTTGAGAAGTATGAAGAATTTTTCACTTATTTCTTTCTTCAGAAAAATGACCTCTTCATGGCCAGCTTATGCTATTTCTGTCAGAGAGAAAAGAAGGAAGATGATCCCCTTTCAATCGAATCTTTCGGGGCTGCTGTTGCCCACACTTACGAATGGCTTGATAATCTTATTCAAGAGAAATCTACATTCGCAGACATTAAGCCGATATTTGAGCTCCTTGATCCAAGAGTACTGAACCTTGATCTGATTAAGTCTCAGTTCCGTAAGTTTCCTCATTTCGCCAGCCTCACTAGAGACCTCAAATTCATGAACTTGTTCGAGTTACTTCTGTACAGAGCACATCTGCCGGCCATTGAGCAAGCCTGCGAGTCATACGGACTGGAAGGATGTAAGCAAAGTCCTCAATTTAGAAAGATTATAAAATTCTCAGAAAAACCACAGGATGACTATTTCGTTAATCAACTAACGATTTCTGATGCGTCGAATTATCTGTATGAGCTTAGAAACTACCTGTCCGGGGCCAGCCCTCGCAGACTTCGGATATTTGATATCATGATTAGCGCAAAGGAATTTTACAACTTCTTAATGGACCCGGAAAATGAATATTACAAGACAGAACGGCGTAAGCTGTTTTTTGACGAGATCAAGATCATCACTGGAGATCTGCAGAATGAAGATTACAACGATAAAATCCTGAGTCATCTCCAGATAGCTTACAAGTTCATCGTTCCATTCTGTTTCAAAGATTCATCATTTAGTGAACTAATGAAGCAGATCACTTCTGAGGAATTTAAGAATGGAGAAGAGTCAGGTTTTGAGGAACTTGAGACTGTGAACAGAAACATTAACCAGATTCGACTCTGGTTCATCAGAAGTAGGGGGGAAGCTGTTCACGATGATTCTCAACAGCTCACCGACATTCTTTTGAATGGGACATTCGAGATAAAAATAAGTGCTGCTACTCTCAATCCTGCTATGTGCTCACCCTTATCAATGATAGACCCAAGGGGAATTTCCTCCACTATCCTACTCACATACGGACAATGCATCTGGAAACGCAGGCAAACCTCAACTGCCGAATCTCCCTCTGTCTTAAACGCACAGCAAACACTTCTGAATAAGGTACTGAACCAGGACATGATTGATGAGTTCGTTGGGAAGCTCGGATTTCCGGAATTCGATAAAAACGACTCTCTTCGCGAGAAGACGCAGAAGTTTCGAACATTCTACAGTGACATCTTGAAGCTAGCAAAGATTCTAACTCAGCTCCATTACTACGGACATCCTGAATTCATGACTTGTACAATGAAATATCCTCTCAATAAAGATATCTCAGAATTGAAGCAGATAATTTCACAATACGAGAGTAAATTTTACACATGGAAGCAGGGAATAGACAATAGAAACAGTGTGTACCCACTTCTCTCTCACTTCACGATGCAGCGAGTCACTGCCATCGTTAGAGATCTCAATCTTCAGGATTGGGATGAGGCAGCACAACTTCTGGCTTTCCTTTTCACCAGGAGTCAAGGTTTGCATTCTAAGCTGGCTGATTGGTTGAGAGAAAACTTTAAATCTTCAGAGGGCGGTGTCAGTTCTTCAGAACATCTCGGCAAGCTATTGAATTTGATGCGAGAAAACTCGGAACTTACTGCGTACGTTGCCACAGATCAAGTTGTATTGTGTGAGTACTTGGTCCCCGCTAGAACTGTTGATCAAGAGAAACCTTGCTTCCACCATATCCACAAGTACCACAGCGTATCTGACCTCGAGATAATGTCTCTCCTCATCAGCTTGTACAGCGATAATCCTTTCCATATTCCACACAATACTGAAATCCTGCATTGCACTCCTACTACAGGCGAAGAGGAAATAGAATTATTCCTCAAAAGAACCAAGCAATTCCCAGATTTCATCTACTCCTTAATCAAAGTGAACCTGCTTCCCACTAACCTGCAGGAGAAAATAGTTTCCCACATGAGTAGACAGAAGAACATCTCTCAGACACATTACATAGAGACAGGTCCATCCGTATTGAGAGAATTGTCTACAGTCAAAATACACAATATTGGCACTGAGCCGAATGATAACATTGAAGAGCGTTATTATGATTGCCTCAAGTACTTGCAAGATGAGAAAATATGTGATGTTATGTTGGTCTATGGGCTTGAAGGTGTGGGAAAGACCCACTACATCAAAGAGAGGATTCGTCGCGCTAAAGATAGAGATAATAACATTGATGTTGTACAGGTTGCGATTCATGAAGGGTTTTGTTTGACAAAAGTCATCGACAAAATAAAATCTAAATTCAACTCGAACAACTTGAAATCTGGCAACATAATGTATTTTAATTTCACCATTGCTTGCCCTAGATTTGGGAAAAAGGATAAAAAGTTTGAAGAATTAATGTCTTCAATTTGTTGGTTCTTTTTTCACCTATTTATACTCGGCTATGTATACGATGCGCCCTCTGGCAAGGGATTCTACATGCCTGTGGGTCTAAACTGGAAGATTTTTATCGAAGTTCCGATTCAAGCTACTGACCTTGAGAACCCCGGATCTCACTCACGAGATCCGATCATACTTCTCGACAATTTCCTGGATTCCGTCCCCATTTTGAGGTTTATCGGAAAGAATAAACTCATTGAGGCGAATAAACCCTATCTTATTGATGAAGAGGTTCAGCTAGTTTGCAAATATCTCCGTGCGTTTGAAGAGTATATGACTAGAAAACCTGGACCTAAATTTGCGCAGTGTGGTATCAACACTCTATACCAAGAGGGAAGTCGTGCCCCTATTCAATTTGGTAGACATACAGAGGTCCCTGATGCCCAGTGTTATACATTACTCAACAAATACATGATAGCTGAGGTTCAGCCGAAAAAGGTACTGCAAAAATTATTTATTAAATACATGCATCGTCGCTGTCAGATCCTAGAATCTCTTCCTGCTTTCAACTTCAATACTGGGAATTCCTTCACAATGGAAGTTGAAGGGGAGAAGAAACGGGTTTCTCTCAAGAATCTCGGCTCTACCTTAATGGAGTTAATGCTGAATGAGGTCAATAGTACTTTCTGTTGCTTAATATCCAGCAGAGAGTGGTCCTCACTGGAGCATCACCAGCTGGTGTACGACAGTGTGGGAGGGGGACACTCCTTACTCTATCTCTCACTCAACCCAGAGAAACTTCCACCCGTCATCACACAGGAGTTAGACAAGATCGGTGTGTTTGTGCCACAGAGGAAACAACTCCAGAACAGAGCTACACTTGACCATTATCTGACAAGTGCTATGGGAATACGAATACCAGGAGAGAAGACTATGCTTCAGTGGATTGATAAGGAGAAATACATCTTAACACCCGACCTTGTAATGAAAATGATTAACATCAATGAACGTCGTCTGTGTGGCGTTCCTGTTATCATAGAAGGAGAGACTGGTGTAGGTAAAACAGAGCTAATACGTATCCTGTCATTGCTATGGGATATGCCGTATGAAATTGAAATAAAGCAATGGAAGATAGTTTTGCATGAAACTTTGTTAAATAAGATAGCGAATAAAGATGATGAGAAATTTGTAAGAGAATGTTTTCACTTAATCGAGAAGATTGTTCTACCTTACGCTGGACCAGACTTGGACCAGGAATTAATTGAAAAGATTGAGTTAATAATGCAACGATTCTTTCACAGTGTCGTAAAGTGTTTAAAAGACCTGGTTGAAATGCCAGCTTTCTACTTGCTAGATTTTAAATGGGATGAAAAGTTGCATGAAAAAATAATTCAAAACAAATGCTTGATCGAGGATTGCGCATCTCTTTCAACATTTCTTATCAATCTACTTAAAGCTCCTCTCATTAAAACATCTACTAAACTCAACCTGCAATCCAGAATAACAGAAAAAGAAATCAAAAGCAATTTGAACTCCATAATTCAGAGAGCTAGAACAATTCATAATCGATGTACCAATTTAACCTATCAAAACATTAAATCTAGGAAGAAGATACCAATCATGAATTTATTCTTTGATGAATTTAACGCCACTTCATGTCTAGGCTTAATCAAAGAAATCATGACAGAAAATACAGTAGAGGGTACTCCGTTACCTAATAACCTGTTCGTGATAGCGGCATGCCATCCACAAAGAACCTTATCTGTCCCTGTCACTAACCAATCGAAGGAACTGGATTGGGTGCTAGGCTGGTACCATGTCAACCCAGTACACCCGACTATGGAACTGTTGAAGTGGAACTTTGGTGCATTAAACGAAGTGCAAGAGAACGAATACATCGCTAACTTAATGGCCATCACTGCTGTCAAGTTCAAATCGAAAACAGATAATTGTCGCTCGTTTGTACAAGTCCCTTCAAAGGACCTTAAAATTTTGAGTACTTTTATTTTCAGAGGACAGAGCCAGGTACGAGAATATGCTCGGGAGACTTTGACGAGTATTTTCAATGAGAAAGCAGGAGAAAACTTAGACAAGGAAATTCATGATAAACACCTTGAAGAGACTAATTCTCGTGCGAAGAGCTCAGCTAGTCAGCGAGATATCAAGCGTGTATTCATTCTCATTGAGTTCCTAGGCTCCATCATAGAGGTACCTCCTGATTTGAAAGGAGAGGAGATAACCCATTACAACATGTGCAGGAGAATCATACTCGTAGCAGTAGGGATTGTGTACTACCTCCGTCTGGATCATCAGTTCCGTAAACGGTTTAAAGCCTCCATCAATATCGACAATCTTGCAAAGTTTGAGGATATATTCGAATACGAAGTTAACAGCTTTATCAACAAGGCAGATCTCCCGCATGGAATTGCAAAAACTCAAGGTTTGAAAGAGAATTTATTCGCAACCATCGTGTGCACGATCACGAAGATTCCGCTCATCATTATTGGACCTCCAGGCACCTCTAAAACCCTTTCATTCAACCTGACTGTGTCTAACCTTAACAAAGCTAAGGACTCGAAATGCTATTTCCAACAGTCAAACTTTCCTTCCCTTGATGCACAGTACTATCAATGCTCTCCCAGATCAACCTCAAAAGAAATTGAAAATGTTTTCAAGCGCGCTATGGAGAAACAAGAAGCGAATGACGAAGCAGGTGTTCCAGTCAACTGCGTAGTATTTCTAGATAATGTGGAACTACTAGTGGAACAACAGGACTCGTTGAAAGTTCTCCACTACTTCCTAGATACTCCCAAGGTCTCATTTGTGGCTATCTCCAACCACATCTTGGATGCGGCTAAGAGCAACAGAGCTATCAACGTATTCAGACCCTATCAACAGGATGCAGTGAGTCTCTCCCTATTCAGTCGATTTTATTAGCAAATTTAATCTGTTTACTTATTGCTAGAATGATCTGTGCGAGCTAGCTCGAGGCTGTTTCCTACAGAATGAAAACTCTAAAATCCCTACAGAGCTGGAGAGTAAGCTCAAGCAGTATTGTATCGCTTATTCGCGTTTGGAATTTCACCTCAAGTAAGTTGGGATATTCCTAATATGACGCTTTAGTTTATTCGTGAAGGGATAAACTTTATAAAATGTTGGAATTTGTGTTTTACTGCAACCGGTTTGATTTAATATTCTAATATTTTAAAGGAAGATGGAATGCCATGATTTCTTCGGCATGCGAGACTTCATTCACTTTCTTAACTATCTCAACCGTCATTCAATCTTTCTGTCTGGAATCAAAGAAAAATTGGTAGTGAGAGCTCTTGAAAGAAATTTCTCTGGCGTGGACAGCAAAATATTTTTCAACATTGTCCGCCATTTCATACCAGACCAGGTATATGATACATACATGTGCATGTTGAGTCTTGCATCTTATATATCAAAATGCAATAGTTTTTTAGGCGACTCACTGTGACACTGCGTGTCGCAAGCAAGCAGAGCGCGCTGTGTATTATTATAATATATAGATATACCGGGTGGTCCAAAATAGATTGTACCCAAAATCTTTCCTCCACTGTTCAGGTAATATGTATCTCAAAGCAATGTGATTATAAACTTAAGATGGTAACTTAATTGTAAACATATCCTGTGAATATCAGGTCTATAGCCTGAAATCCTACGGCTTTAGAGGAGGTGCTCGATGTAGCCACCATTGCGTTCTTAGACATTTTGAGTCGCAACACGAAATTCTGGAAAACTGACTTCAGAACATCTTTGCTTATCACCCTGATTTCTTGCATAATATTCGATTTCAGCTGCTCAGGTGTTCGAGGGTTGTTCTTGTAAATCTTGTCCTTCAAATAACCCCATAAGAAGAGGTCTGGGGGCTAAGGTCGAGAGATTAAGGGGGCCACCCGATGGACGTCTTCCTGCTGACGACACGACTTTTGAAATGAGACACTTGAGCCAATCAAGGGAGGCTTTGGCGGTGTGGGGGGTCGCCCCATCTTGTTGAAACCACATCCTCTTGTGTAGCTCTGGATACTGAGTCCGGAGCTCGTGCCAGAACAGCTCTTATACAGCAATGTACCATCTACTGTGTTGTTTGTTATTGCCGTCCCATTTTCCTCGATGTAGTAAGAGTCGGTGTTCCCTCTCTTCGAAGGTTCACGCCACACATCTTGGAGTGTAGTGGCCTGTTTGCCACAATGTGCAGCTTCTGAGATCCCGAGAAGATGTTTTACTCAATAATCAAGGATTTATAGGGTGTTTTGTCAGTTTTAGATTTTGTCCGGAATTCATCGATTATGGTCCAGTGTTGTTTTGATTTAAGTCATTGATTTAAATCATGATTTAAATCACTTAAAAAATCAAAAATCCTGTTATTTGATTTTTTTGAAATATATTTCCTTTTACTATTCTTGGAGGTGTGGCATCAAGTGCTGGGATAGAGAGAATATTTTCAACATTTGGTTGTGTATATTCAAAAGTTAGGAATAGATTATGTATAGCTAAAGCAGGAAAATTAGTATTTAAGTATATACAAGCTGCTGAATGCTCATAAATAATTTCTTCTAGTTCTACGTACATTAATACATACTCTAATTTTTCGGTTTCTTCATTAATATTTATTCTAATTTTTCGGTTTTTTTCATTAAAACATTCTATTATACGTGGATAATGTTAAATTTATTCTAGAATTCTACTTGATTATGAGTAGTTAAAAAATAAACAGAAGACTAAATGATTATAGATAAAAATATATAAAAATCTAATTTAAATCAAATAAATCTGATTTAAATCAAATAAATCATGTTTGTGATTTTTTTCCAACCCTGAAATTTATTAATTTATAAATAATAAATTATTTAATAAATAAATAAAATAATTTAATTTTAATTTAATTTAATTTAATTTAATTTAATTTAATTTAATTTAATTTAATTTAATTTAATTTAATTTAATTTAATTTAATTTAATGGCCTTAAAGCTCTGGCACTCTATGTACCATATCGCACAGAATGTTCTCATCCCGATGGTCCATTTGTGTTTTTCTTGAACATAGGGGATGTATCTGACATATTTAAAAAAGGCTTTTTGGTTAGTGCAAGAAATGGAGTTTAAGCAGGTCAAAACGTGATCGGGTACATTCTATTTTGGACCATCCTGTATATATATATATATATATATATATATATATATATATATATATATATATATATATATATATATATATATATATATATAGATATATATAGATATAGATAGATAGATAGATAGATAGATAGATAGATAGATAGATAGATACATATATATATATAGATATATATAGATATATAGATATAGATATAGATATAGATATATATAGATATATAACTTATCTAGGAAGAGAGTCAGTTGAAGCATCTTCTCAGAAATACCGTGGACGTACTCAGAAGTAGTCTGGAGGACAAGAGCATACGACCTCTGAAAAAGACCGGTGAGAAACTCGTGGAGGTGCGCTTCAAGATGATAATAGACACGAGTGAGGACGACACAGTCATCCGACTTCTGTTCCGACACAACGTGCTGGACTCTAAATCCCGACACTTCGTGTGTGCTGACTTCTTAGAGGATGATGAGATGCAGAAAGTGAATCTCGTCTCCGCTATACAGAATGCTGCGTCCCAGGGGTTGACTGTTATAATGAGTCATGGAGGCGACATATTCAAATGCTTCTACGACCTTTTCAATCAGAATTACAAGGAGATTAACGATGTGAAAACTGGAGTGAGATACTATGCAAACATTGCAATCGGATCACATACTAAACCGTGCAGAATACATCCAGATTTCCAATGTATCGTGCACATGCACAAATCAGAGATATCGTCGACCCCTGCCCCATTTCTCAACCGTTTTGAAAAGTTCCTAATCACTCAGGAGGATATTAAGAAAGCTACCATCAATGGGATTCCTAACTCGATGAACAAATTAGTTATGTGTGCTATCGAAAAGGTTAGTTCAATACTTTGTTAAATATTTAGTTCGAGATACATTTGTTTATTAAATTCACTTTTAGATTCAGGAATTCTTGAGTAACTTAGCTCCCAAGAACTACTACAGTCAGATTCAAGACACAGTCAACTCTCTTCTCATCGAACTCTTGCCGCATCCACGTCCGGAATCTGAACAGTATTCTTACCTCAGTGAAACTCCAAAAGTCGCATCTTGTATGACACTGCAGAGCGAATCAGAAGCCTCATTCAATGAAGATCCTCACATCTACCTAGACCTGCTAATAGACCATCTGCGCGAAAAGTATCACTTCCAGATACTCCACCTAGCCTTGGAGGAGCGTAACACAATCGCAATCGATATCTTTGACTATGCGTTGAGTCAGGTGCCAGATGCTCAGAAAGAGTACCACATGATCAGGTCTGATCCGACCACCATCATGAGGTGGGTCCCACACGCTCTAGAGCTCCTATACACCGTGGATGCCCCGGATGCTGCGTTTACTGACAGTGACAGGGGACTGTTCGTTGCTAAATTGATTGTTAACAACGGGGAACGTCTTGTTGCTAGTATGATCCTGCAGTTCATTATTCGTTACGTGTGCTGTCAGCTACTCAAGGTCACCATTCCTGAAACAATTACAATTAATAAGAATTTCATTGATCCTGCGTACAGAAAACACTACCTCTATTACCAAAACCATTTCTCACTCAAGAACCTGATTGCATCTCATATAGAACTGCTGGAAGAGGTGAATTGGGATCTTAGACTGCGTCCAACTAAGTTGATCTGCTTCACAACTACGAACTCGTTCCTTAACAAACTGCCTGACCTCTATCCAATGGAGCATAGTGTTGGTGTTGATGAGGAGAACACCATATACAACATCAGGTCCAGTATATACGAATATCCAGAGAGAGTTTCCCTCTTCTCTCTGAGGTTTTTCCCCACTCAAGAGCATTTCTTGCAGGAGCTGAAGAATTTCATTGACTCTAACCGTACACTAATGGTACTCGTTGTGAACGTCCAGCTTGTATCCAAGTGTAAAATTAACATTGTGCGGCACATAATTGAGCAGGAAGAGAGGTTGAGTAAGAATCTCAGAAAGTTCTTCGTCCTCATTCTTCACTACTCTCCAGGTATCTTCCATTCCCAGGGATTCAATTCTGCTACTAATGAGAATAACCAGCACTGTACAGCTTCTCGCTATCCCTCTCACTTCGTACTCGGTTGGGATCATTATTACATTGATAGCGTCTCTCCTCCATCGAATATTGTGGACATTCAGGCTTGGCTGAAGCTTACTATTGATAACGTTGAAGGAGTGGAATGGAAAGAAGCATTTGTTAGCAAACTCAGAGACTCTCTGATGGAATATATCATGTTTGACATAACAAGTTTTATAAGTTTCAGAGCTAAAAAAATCGATTCGCGTACTACGATTAACTCGAAATCACACAGTGTAACAAGACGTATTCATTTTTTGAAGAAAATATTCGAATGCACCGATATTGGAAGGATTCTGTGTGAAAAATTTGTCCACTATTGGACGCCCAAAGCCATCCAAGAGAGACTAGTAATCGCGTCTTCCGCTGTCATTTCCCGAGACTCCAACTTAAACATCAGTGACTACGTTCAAACTAATATTCGATTCCTATTCTCGCAGTACATCATCGAGATGATATTTAGGATTAACGACGATCTCAATTTGGATACTCTCTTTGAGGAAAGCCACGAGAATTCCGTGCCCGATCAAGTAGACGAGCCACACAACGTTGATAGTCCGTCAATCAGGCACATGAGCGAGTTCCGGTTCTCCAGTAATGATGAGGAAAATGTAGTCAGCATTCCAAATATCAACAAGCAGAATTGTGCGTTGTTCGAGAAGATTCTTCTAAACTACGATTACCTTCCAAGTATTGAAGATTTGCAGTTGGTTAACCGTAACAAGGACATGTCAGTTAATAACTTTTGTTGGAGTAGAGGGTTCCCATTTTCTAAATACATCTCACAGATAATGGAAGATATGATCGAAGGATCTCTTAAGGATCTTGCCCCCAAGTCCTTGGACACGCCAGGCCTGTGGCCTGGGACCAGTGATAAAATGACGGACTCAGATAACTCACTTCAAGATCGGTTGAAAGAGAACCTGATTCACAAACTAATGAAGATTGAGACGACTGGAAAATATAATGAAATTAGATATCCAATAATGTCTATCATTCTCGACGCGTTTAGAGACGAGGAAGCTTGGAACCGCTACAAGACAGATTACATCATATCCCGATTGGAATTACAGGAAGACATGAGCAAATTCATAGCGGAATTCGCACATCTTTGGGGAATGAAGTTTAACTGTCCAGGACAATCTGTGATTGATCGCGTCGCTTCATTCCATGCTGAAAACTACTTCAACCCGCCCGACTCCAGTCGCCAGTTCTATCTGGTGCTGCATTTACAGAAGAATGTTGAAGTAGACTTGAGTATAGTGATCGAATCTGCTCATGCTGACTTCTCTGTATACATTCTCAGTACGTTACAGAAACTGCTTGTGACGTGTGGCAATGATACAGAGAAGTGGAAAGAATGGACGCTCAACTATGAATGCCTCTCTTCTGTAAAAAACATAAGTTATAAACGTTTGCCACCATCATGTAGAGATCTCTACTTGAAACTCCATTTCCTCTATCTCAATAACTCCTGTGACCGTGTCACCTGGACATTTATTCCGAATGCGATCAGGATGTACAGTGAATATAGGAACATGGGATTCGAAGAGTCCAGTGATCTTCCTACCTTCATAATGCATATACAGCACATATATAGAGAGTCCACTGATAAAGCTGCTATTCACGAGTTTCTTAGCAAGTTCTTGGACCACTACATTGACGTATACTCTCCTCTGGGTGAACAAGATTGCGATTATCTTTTGAAGTTCATTCTAAATATGTTCACCCCGCCTTCAGATGGGTCACAGCACCCCCACGAATTCTACCATACACTCTCTTTCCAGCACTTAGAGCATCTCCTCGTTCAACTGCTTCACTCCCAGCCTACTAAAACGAATGAAATGGAGCAAGCTATTCTCCCATTCAACACACGTATGAAGGAGAAGATAGGTTGTTTAATACTGGATCGGCCGCATACATTAGATGATTCATTGCACAGGACCATTACACCCAGTTTTTCCTCATACTTCCCACCCACCAAGAAACTTGCACCTGCTTCTAACCAACCGCCTCTATTTCTAGAAGCGTACATCCCTCCATACTATTACAATCCTAAAAACGAGTTTATTGAACAGGCAAACAAGAATGTAGCAAAGCACATGAGAACTGAGTTAGCACATCTCTACTTTTCTGTCTGCATGAACGAGATTGAACGCCTCATGCAAGGGAGAGAGTTTGAACATATCATGCGTCTCCATGAACAGTTTTCTTTATTCCGTGAATCTCTGGAATTGGAAGTGATTGCTCAAATCGAGAAGCAAGCTTTGTTTCAAGTCACTCTCAAAAAATACGCCTCATTTTATGATGTCAGCCAATCCTTCAATATAAATCCTAAGGGTGTAGAGCAGTATCAGCAGAATTTCCCGGCGGAAATCGATGCTTTCCAAAAGGAGCTTTTGAACCCCGACACAGGCGGTGGTAAGAAGGGGGGACACTCATGGGTCTTGTTGTCTTGGGTGTACAAATGTTATTCAAGCAACATTGCCTGTACAAAACATCTTGATAATATTCTGCATGAAAACTTGCACGGTTGGTTACGCGATTTCGACTCGAAGTTGAAGAATTCTCTGAATCAGAGTCAATCCGACTTTCCATGGATAACTACTTCATTTAATCATATTTCCAGGGCACTAACGGGCATTCAATCTCAATCTAAACATCCCTCTACCAAGAGTTCAAAAAATCCCTCTCTTTCCAAGCTAAACGACTTCCATAACCTTTTACAGAAAGAACGTAATAATCCATCGCACCAAGCCGTTATGACGCTATGGTATGCCATCTACACGGAGCTATTCTGTAAGTCTAAGTTCTATCCTCTTGATGATGTGATCGCACGAGCCTTCCCTGAATTGAGTCCACAACAACAGAAGTTTATTTGCTATTTTGCGACCCCTGATCCTATGGGTCAAAAGGATCTCAAATTGATCCGCGACTTGCTTACTGAACCTTCTTGTCTACAGAAAGCAATTTTTTACTTCATCGATTACTTCCTCTCTCCAGATGGTTCGAACAGTTTCTACCACATCCTGATATTCGATCCACTCAGCGCGATCTACCTGCCAGGCTCTCTCACACAGAAGAAGATAGGAGAAGACTGTACCGCTCGAATTAACCTGATGTGCTGTCTGAATGAAGAGGGATTGTACTCGGCCGACTCGTTCCTTCTTGCATCAACCAACAAACATAATAGTTTCAGCCTCCAATCCTTCTACATGATTAACATGCTCAACTACATTTCACTCCTGCTCTCCTACCTAATTCAGGACACGCTCAGGCATCCTGAAGTTCAAGCTAAACTGTTCTCTCCCAACTATAAAGCAGGTCTCGTAAGAAATCTAATTAACGACGTCAAGATGTATTGGAGACTAATGGTTGAAGTAATCGGGGTATATGAAGAGGATATGGTGTCTGTCATTGGACACTTCTTTACGAAAACCCCGAGTGGAAGTTCTAAAGAATATCCTAAAGTCCTTTTAGATCCTAAAGACATTAATAGTTTCGAGTTAGATGCTCACTTGAGATTTCATAAAGTAAGTTTAACACATGTCAAGCACGATTTGAAGAAAAACCCTGATTTAGCACGGAATTTGTGGACACTCAATGCTAGAATACCGCAACCAATCACAGCGAAAAGTATTCTCGCCTATATCGAGCCGAGAAATTTTGTTCGTCCCGAGAATGAGCACTTGAATAACTATGAAGTAGTTCGCGCCTTTATTTCCTTGAGAAAACCGCTTCGAGTCGGAGCTATGCTCCTCCCAATCGCATTGCGGCTCTACGAGATATTCCATGTTGACCTGAATTACATCCTGGTCAAAGAGTTGGCGAGGTCTAAATCGCTGAGACAATTCGTTAAGGATGTTAGTCGGCAGCTGAACTTGCACGAGCTGAAAGTGATGGCTGACGATTTCGAGGTTTACCTCAGAGAATATCTGAATTTGAGAAGACCGAACATCAAGATAGGGAAGTTACCGAGTCCACTCTACATGTACCATATCTTGAATTTGGATAAGAAAGGACAGGAACCAGAAGAGCCGTCCTTGAACCTTCTTCTTACAGTCATCAAAGACATCGTAAGTTATTCAATGAGTTCGAATCTACGTGCGTGTTGTCACTTTATATGAACATTTGTTAAGGAGATAGCTTAGTTGTAAAATGTCTTCAACAGACCGATAGTGTAGCTATTAGCTACCACACATAAATACAAGGTGTGAAAATGTATATATGAATATGTTAATATTTCATGAAATACACCTAATTTCTGAGTGTAGAAAGCGAATCTCCACATAGTTGGCATACCTTAGAGCCATCTCGTTTCTATGTTGGGATACATATATGGATTTAATGCTATCTGTAGTATACGTAAGGATGGTCAATTACCCAACCTTAAATGCCTCACTCCAATAGATACACCTTCACAACAGTCTGATAGATCTCGCCAGCAAATCCATCACTAAGAATGCGGGGAATCAGAGTGAATCAGCTCCCAGCATTCTCCCCACCGAAGACTCTGCCATCTCGAACATGATCACAGACCTCACACAGAGTGAGTTGGTACAATTCAGAAACGACAGGTTGGTTCTAACACAATGATTGATTCTGCAATTAAAAGAATATTTGTGAGTAAATATTATTCCTTTCTAGTATGGCATCGTGTCGGGGGGACCCTCCACCTCCACTGACTGAGGAGAAGCTCGAGGTGTCTAATTTCTACCGGCGAAGAGCTCCAGACAGCTTCATCGTGGTGAAGGAGATTCAGGGCGGATTCAATCTGGAAGGAATTGAGAGGGACATTATAATGACCTATATTTCACCCAAGTTTAAGTTTGACGAACTTCCGGAGAAAGAATATCACTTCCGAGTGCAGACACCTCACACGTATGTATCAGTTTACTCAAATACCATAATTCCCAGACTTCAATTTCACTCTCCGTTTCTATTCATAGTCAAACAGCTTCTCAATACTATAAAATCAACGTGTTCAATGATCTGCTATCAGAAGACTTCAAGGTATGCTCCCATATGTAACTTTATAGATTTTCTAGTGCAGTTACACATGGCAAATTGCATTATATATTTCCATCATCTGTAAATTATGCTTGTATAATTAATTCCATCCAGAGAGCTTTGTCGGAGGATTTAACACGGGACCTGGAGTACCACTTCCACATGCTAGACTACACTAACCTCCACATCTTACTGAAGGGGTTGCAAACAGTGACCAGCTTCCTCATTCAGAGCCAGAACATCACTGTAAGTATAGCATTGGACCCTATTCTGCAGTGAAGTTGTTGTCTCATGATGGATTTATACTATTCTGAAATTCTGTTTTAGCCTGCTGATAAGGAGTGGGGAGAAATTTCGCTAGGAATGTATGCTCAAGATATAATGAATCAGGAAACTGTTGAGAAAGCGTTCATTTCATTTGACTTTAACAAGTGAGTTATGAATCACTTATACATATCCCAAGTTCACAATGATAGAAATAAGATTGATTCTAGTGTTTTAATGTTTTTGTATCATGAATTTCTGAATACGTAATTCGTTAGAAATTTAACTTATACTTTCAGATTATCAAAGGACCAAGCTACTATTATAGCTGAAATCAAGATTGTGAACCTATTCGAATGTTTCAAATTTTTCCGCGATAAGCTGAGTTTGAAGTATTACGAATTCTGTCACCTCACTTACTCTGTGAAGAAGCCCCTACCCATTGGGGTGGAGAAACACCTGGAAGCTGTAGCACAGGAGTGTCTAGGTACTGTGTGAGACAGCGAATTTAATTAGAATAGAAGAGATGGACTAATTTTCAAAATTCTCAATTTCCTAGACAATCGAGTGGGATACTATGCAGACATTGAGCCGTATCGTATCTTCTTGGATGACTTGCAAGTGAAGCTTCAGTACAAAGAGAGCTACATCATCCAGAACCCAAAGGTAGAGATAGGAATCTGACGCGATTAACGCCAATTGGAGAATATTGTATTGAGTATTCGTATTGTTTAGAGCTCTATGGATGACATTCTGAAACTCGTTCACGCGAACGACACCAAGCACAAACGTCTGATAAGCCTGCTGAATCAGAAAATTACTAATGAGCACTATGTGCACCTCATACTCAAGATAAAATCGTATGTTGCATTCATGTGTACAGACATATCATCGAAATATTAAGAAATTGTATTAATCATTACGAATGATCGTTTATCAATTCACACTTTGATATTTTCAAACATTTCAATAATCTGTTTTATTCAGAATTGTGTCCCAGCTGAAAGCTAAGCATCCCAAGCTCCAGAAGTGGGAGGAGAACGTGCACAACTTCTGGGAGCTGCACCTGCCCTATTTCTGTGAGCACACTGAAGACGACACGATCAACACTTCAGGCAACATCCTCTACCACTACAACCTGGACTTCTTCGACACAGATCTCCTTCTTCGAACTGCTGGAGCAGTCCAAGCCAACCAAGCGACTGTGCTAGCTATGGAGACGCACGTGTACGATTTCATTCCTAAGGAGGCTAAGGAGTATCTGTGAATCAAACAAAACTTAATCTTGTTTTTTTCAGATTTTTACTTTTGAATGTGTAAATATGCTTTTTTATCTTGTCATGATACAGTTTCATGTTTCTTAATGCACTAACAATTATACTTACTAAATTCTTAATAAGTGAAGGAAGGGACAGTAATTGTGTATAGCGGATCAAATGTTAGAAACAAGATAGCATTAATGAATAATATTATTAAAATATATTATCAAATTCTCTTTATTTATATAGTATCTTCAAATGATGTATCACTATAATATGTCTAGCAACTAAGAAACATCAAAAATCACTAATACAAATATTAATCTTCGACTACATAAAATAGTATAGTTGAAACAGGACATAGCAATATCATTGTTTAGAGAGAGCATTTGATTCGTTCTTCTTTTGCTTGGACAGCTTCTTCCCAAATCGTCTTTCCGGAACATTGACAAACTTTCTTTCGATTTCCGAATACACCAGACGATCTAGCCACTACCCCATATGTCTGCATTCCTTTGAGGAGAGGTGTGGTAACCATGGAGCGTCCTATGACGTCACTCACTCTAAATCGATTGGTGGAGAATTTGTAATCCGCTGTGCCGTCAGGACCAACTTTAAACGTCCCTAGATACCCTCTAGCTTCATCGGAATGTGAGGCTACATAATTGATATACCTTCATTAATTCATTTTACTGACTCTTATTTAAGAACACAGCTTAAATCTCAACAATTTTTAAAATTTATTTTTGGCCGAATATCAATTCGTCCAATGGCAAACCAATTTAGGATAAATGCGACACTAATAAACACAACTCCATCTGATAATTTGACTAATCAGCTTCGATATACTACGAAACAGAGATTATCTAGACCAGCGGTTTTCAACCTTTTTGAGCTGTGGACCCCTTATAAAAATGTTCCTATATTCTGTGGACCCCCTCCTATTAACCGTAACACAAAATTTCGAATCCTGTGGACCCCCTGATATCTTCTGTGGACCACTAAGGGGTCCATAGACCCCAGGTTGGGAACCACTGATCTAGACTATCTCACCAACCTCTCCCAAACACCTCCCCACAGCTGTCACACCCTCGTGTGAGGTCTCCATTCTCGTGCACCTGCAGTCGATACTCTCCCTGACTCAACCCACTGAGTGACCCCTCCACCATGCATTGGCCCTCTCCCTGCACCAGGCGAGTCAGACCGGAGATTTTGTGTCCGCTCTGCATCGTCACGACTCCAGCCTCCACCGGAGTCTCGCTGACACTCTGACTGTGTCCCCTCAGCACCACCAGGAGACCTGCTCGATTAGTATAAATGCAAAAATTCTGATATTTGTTAAATATTTAAGATTTTTTCAACGACATTGTGAATTGATTTTCACTACAGTCGACTCCGCTTAATAGGGTCACATCGGTCAGGGGACATTTTTCCCCGATTAAGCGGAGAACCCTATTAACCGAAAATATTTTGTATTAGCTTCTATGTGTGAGAGCTAATCCGGTTCTGCCAAAGTCTCCCGATTAAACAGTGACCTTATCAAGCGGAGTCGACTGTAGTTCGTTAGAAGGATGTACTAGGATGGTTGAAATTATGTTGACACAACAGTTTTGCATGAAGCTTAGTGCTTGCATTTTTATGAGCAAATGCTATCAACCAAATGGAGAAATTGCTGTTACAGTTCCAATATTACGCTTGCTGTTAACACAAATGCTGTTCCATCCTTAATAACTTATCTAAGCTGATTTATAAATAGTTTTGGAGTCAAACATCATCAATTTAATTACAGTCAACTCCGCTTAATAGGGTTACTGTTTAATCGGGCCTTTTGGCAGGACCGGAATAGCTCTCACACATAGAAGCTAATACAAAATATTTTCGGTTAATAGGATTCTCCGCTTAATCGGGCCAAAATGTCCTCTGACCGAGGTGGCCCTATTAAGCGGAGTCGACTGTTAATATTATTTCATAGTGCACATATGAGGTAGTGTATTAATTACCAGTGGACTCCAGTAGCTCCTGAACTCTGAATGTAGAGAGAACAGACTGAACGAGCACTGACTCCTGAGAAAGGTCCACTTCCACACTCTGCACCCCTTCCACTCCCTCCAGCTTGCCCCTGACTGCCACTTCGTCCGGAGGAGACTGCATCCTCACTGAGAATTCCATAATAGTGGGATTATCTCCTGCACCCGATGCCATATGCAATTTTAATAAATATGTGTAACTAAGAGAGTTTGATTTGATATAATATTAATATTTATAGGGGAGTTTAAAAGGTGTTCTAGGTCCGTCCGTCCGTACAAGAGTGAATTTAGAAAGCTGAATAAGAAAATTTTCATTTCTCAAACAGTTTCGAAATTACGCACCCGCTGAAAGTGAGCTGCCTAGATTTGTTTCGGATATATTTATGTTTCTAACACTAATTTTCACTTCAGGAGACTCAACTATCTTCTCAGCGTTTATCAGTAACACTGTTTGAGAGGATAAACTAGTGGTTAACGGATTGGATACTCTCACTTTAGTCTCTTCAGTACAATTGCAACAGCTGTTTTCTATCCTCAGCCTCATTGAAAACGCGTCTCTTCCCGTTTGACTATCATTTCATTTTCATTTTGAAAGGTTTTATTTTAGTTTGCTGTGTTTAGTCAGTACAGCACTTGCAAAGAGTTTAAACCATAAAATAAAGATTGACACATTGATATTGCCAGATAGTCTCTAGCATATTTTTTAATTTGTTCACTTTCGTATGAAACTCTCGTAAGCAAAAAACGTTTTTCATTTATTCAGATTTAACATACCTATGTGGAAGAATGGTCCCATACCCTTGTCAGAATCAATTGCAAACTCAATTTTAATCAAAATTCTCTCAAAAATACAATAATAAAAGTACATTAAAGTCAAAATCATTCTTTAGTATCTACATCAATGTCAGCAACAATTTTCATTTTATGGTTTAAACTCTTTGGAAGTGCTGAACCGATTAAGACACAGCAAACTAGAATAAAACCATTCAAAATGAAAACGAAATGATAGTCAAACGGGAAGAGGTGTGTTTTCAGTGAAGCTGAGAATACAGAACAGCTGCATATTGGACCAATCGCTTTGAAGAGACTACTGAGGGAAGTAGACAATCCGTTAACAGCTCCTAGCCTATCAGCTGTCACGGAGTTACTGGTAAACATCAACAAAGCAGTCGTGACTCCTGAAATTAAAATCCGTGTTAGAAACATGAAGACACCAAACAAAATCCAGACAGCAATGTCACTATTTATAGCTGTTACAGACGGAACCAGCACGAGTAGTGGGATCAAGAGTATCAGCATGACATGATAGGATCTCAGGGTTCCTAGAAGCCAATTCATCATTTGGAAAATGGATAAATTAAAAGGTAGAGCTGCAAGCGTACTAATCGAAATTATCATTGAGTACTTCCACATAGACATATCTAATCCTCCGAGATTCCGTTGTAGTTCAGCCCATAAAGGCGTTACCTCATCCACTGACATGACAACCACTGAAAAGACAGAGTTCAGTACCAGCACTAGCATTACAATGCGATTGGTCAGCAATCCACAGAGTACACTGCCCCGGGAATTCAACTCAACCGACTTTTCTTTTGTTTTTGACTCGGTTGCGTCATTCAACTTTTTCTGAGTTTCTGTTTCGTTTGCTTCACAATCTTCACTTTCAGCGATTGAAGTAGAATCTATAACATTTTTGTTGTTTTTGCGTGTTTCTTTCATGAAGAAATAAACAACAACAACACCAGTTAGGGCAACAATAGCATCCATAATTCCTGGTAACATGTATGGGAACTTTACTAATATCCAAACAGGAGGAATTCCGTACTGTTTAATTGGGTCTGCAAGAAAGCCACTCACTGACGGACCTATCACTAATCCTAAAGTATGGATAGAACCAAGGATGTTCATTATGAACGACTGTGTTGAGTCATCGCTTAACTCAGAAACTGCTGCCTTCGCCGTAGGAGAAATACCATTAAAGAGTCCGACTAGAAATCTTAAAATTAATGCCATAAGAAATGTGACAGAAAAACCGAACCCTAGAGTAGCCATGGCAAGAAGTGTCCCCGAAATGATCAAAACACTTTTCCGTCCGAATCTATCGGCTAGATATCCCCACATGTACGAACTCAACATTCTACCGACAAACTGAGCACTTGCAATAATTCCCGAGTAGTAGCCGACATCTCTCACATCCAACTCTGGGATAATGTGTTGCACCATCCATGGGAGGTAGGGGAACACTTGAACGAGTGTGTACATGCTGGAGAAAAGGGAGAGTAGTGCTGGAGAGCTTCTCTTCAGGACTGTGACGTATTTATTCATTTTGTAGCAGTTCATCGCTTCTTTGGATGTATTTTGACTTCAACTTTAACTTCAATGATATCCCAACACAAACACCTGATACTTATACTACATTTTAGCTTACTTGTACATGAGCACTCAGCCAACATGAAAGTCCTGAAAAAAAGGATTTTACGCATTCACCAATACTACGTATGCCGCACAACATTTTTGGTTGCACAATCCATACACTAATATTCTTTCCAAGAGGCTTAACTAATCAGATTTTTCATCTAATAGATTCAATCTATGAGGCTAGTGGGCATTTGGCTTATTTATGTGCATCACTAACTGAATGGGTGGAGTTATGATCCCCAGAATCAACACCCACATCTCATCAATGTTTAAGATTTTCGTGACATAACATGAGATTTCCTTGCTTATTGGAGCATTTGAAATTGCAGCGTCGATAATCATCCATTTAAGTCATAGTTACTATAAAAGCAAAAATGCAAAGTAGTCGTTTTTATTCGATTGCTCAATAATGTATAACAATTTTTCAACGAAAATTGTTAATCATAAATGTTCATAAATGTTTCTAAACATTGTAAAAATTCTAGATGGAAATATATTAGAACTTCCCTCAGATTGTTGTTTTTCTAATTTTCTCTGGATTCAGACTGAAATGACACGTCACGTCTGTTTGTTCTTTCCTGGAAAATCAACTGGACTAAATTGGATCAAATTTAAATAGAATCTTATTCGTGCAGTGTAGACGATATCGTACAGCTAGCTTCCTCATAACAACCACTCTAAACTGACTTCATATACAACCATTTTTCTTCCTTAGGTATCCATAATTTTCAAAACTCCAATTACTGTATGTCAAATCATATCCACAGACCACCACTCTGCTATTCAGAACGAATAATGATTACTAACCCTGACCTACTGTGAAATGCAACCAATATATGAGAGCAAAAATTAGAGAAACATAAGAGATCACTGATCACGAATCAAGCAAAGATAAAATCATGTTATGAATAATTATGCTAATTCTATTCCCACAACATTTATATCATTTAAGAACTACTTACTTAACTATGTATCTTCTTCCGTCGCTAAATTATGCAAAAAATGTCAGTCGACAGATCAAAAGTGAAGCTCCAGTGAAATATAAGCACAAAACCAAGGAATGGAAACATATGGTAGAGCCAGGGTTGCCTCTAGCCACCAAATATTTCAGATCCCCTGAAATCGAGGGGCTGGATTCAACCCTGGCGATAGTCTTCTAAATATGAGAATCAAACTTTTCATATTTGAGATAGGCCGTAAAGTAAATTCTAATAATTCTTCCAAAGAGTTTAAACCATAAAATAAAGATTTACACATTGATATTGACAGCTAGTATCTAGCATATTTATAAATTTATTTACTTCAGTATGTAACTATTGTAAACAAAAACGCTTTTCATTTATTCAGATTTAACATACCTGTGTGGAGGAATGGTCCCATACCCTTGTTAGAATCAATTGCAAATTCAATTTTAATTACAATTATCTCAAAAATACAATAATCTTAGTGGAAATTATAGAACTTTTTAAGTTAAAATCACTCTTCAATATCTCCGTCAATATCAACAACAATTTTCATTTTATGGTTTAAACTCTTTGGAAGTGCTGAACCGATTAAGACACAGCAAACTAGAATAAAACCATTCAAAATGAAAACGAAATGATAGTCAAACGGGAAGAGGTGTGTTTTCAGTGAAGCTGAGAATACAGAACAGCTGTATATTGGACCAATCGTTCTGAAGAGACTACTGAGGGAAGTAGACAATCCGTTAACAGCTCCTAGCCTATCAGCTGTCACGGAGTTACTGGTAAACATCAACAAAACAGTCGTGGCTCCTGGAATTAAAATCCGTGTTAGAAACATGAAGACACCGAACAATATCCAGACAGCAATGTCACTATTTATAGCTGTGTCCCCGAAATGATCAAAACACTTTTCCGTCCGAATCTATCGGCTAGATATCCCCACATGTACGAACTCAACATTCTACCGACAAACTGAGCACTTGCAATAATTCCCGAGTAGTAGCCGACATCTCTCACATCCAACTCTGGAATAATGTGTTGCACCATCCATGGGAGGTAGGGGAACACTTGAACGAGTGTGTACATGCTGGAGAAAAGGGAGAGTAATGCTGGAGAGCTTCTCTTCAGGACTGTGACGTATTTGTTCATTTTGTAGCAGTTCATCGCTTCTTTGGATGTATTTTGACTTCAACTTTAACTTGACATTTCGAAAACGAACTGATACTTAAACTACTTTTTTAGCTTACTTGTACATGAGCACTGAGTCAACATGAAAGTCCTGAAAATAAAAGCATTTTACGCGTTCACCAATATTATACCGGAAAATATTAAAAAATTTGGTTGTATAATCCCTACACTATGTTCTTTCCAAGAGGCTTTCTAATCAGATTTCTCATCTAATAGTTTCAATCTATGAGGCTAGTGGGCATTTCGCTTATTTTATGTGCGTCACTAACTGGATGAGTGTAGCTATGCTCCCCATGAATCTTCTAACACCTACATCTTATCAAAGATTTTCGTGACATTACATGATATTTTGATTAGTAATTGGAGCATTTGAAATTGCAGCATTGATAATCATCCATTTAAGTCATAGTTACTATAAATAGCAAAAATGCAAAGTAGTCGTTTTTATTCTTTGCTCAATATTGTATAACAATTTTTCAACGAAAATTGTTAATCATAAATGTTCATAAATGTTTCTAAACATTGTAAAAATTCTAGATGGAAATATATTAGAACTTCCCTCATATTGTTGTTTTTCTAATTTTCTCTGGATTCAGACTGAAAGGACACGTCACGTACGTAAGTACGTCTGTTCATTCCTGGAAAATCAGCTGTACTAAATTGGATCAAATTTAGACAGAAACTTCTTCGTGCAGTGTAGATGTGAGTGATACCGGACAGCTAACTTCCCATAATGACCACTCTAAAACTGACTTCATATAGATGTCAACATTAATTTATTTCAGAAATGTGTCCACGTTGAAACTACAACCACTTTCTTCCTTAACAAAGGTATCCATAATTTCCATATGTGAGTCAAACGCTACATCCATATCATAGAAAATATCCAATTATGCTAAATCATGTGTACAGACCACTCTGCTATTCAGAGTGAATAATGATTGCTAGCACTGACCTACTGAGAAATGCAACCAATATATGAGAGCAAAAATTAGAGCAACATAAGAGAAAGATAATGAAATCAGCAAGTCCTACCACTGATCACCAATCAATGATAAAATCATGTTATGAATAATTATGCTAATTCTATTCCCACAACATTTATACCGTCTAATGAACTATTTACTTAACTATGTATCTTCTTCAGTAGCTAAATTATGCAAAGAAATGTCAGTCGACAGACCGAAAGTGAAGCTCCAGTGAAATCCACGTACAAAACCAAGGAATGGAAACATATGCTAGAGCAGAGGTTCTTAACCGGGGGGGGGGGAAACTTCAGCATTTCTGGGGGGAATTGTGTAGGATCTAGGGTGCTAAAATATTTCTCATAAAAGTACAGACTGTACAGTGATACTGATAGTAAAATGTAAAATTTCAGAATTACGGTGATTGTAATCAGGGATGAAACCCTATTTTCAACCCCAGAATTACGACCAAATTACTAATTACAATATATTCTTCCTGGATTCCAAAGCTTGATGAATAGGAAACATACTAACTTGAAAAATAAATAACAATCTGGACCCAATAGTATAAAATGTAAAGAAATCTATCTAATGGACATTTAAAGCCTTCACTACATCTTAGTTATATACTAGATTGAACATGATGTCGAAGAAAAGGAGCTATGATGAAAACTGTAGTCTTTATACCAACTATAGTGTGTTGGTAAAATAAAAATTTATCATACTTAGTTCAATATTTGGGATGCGTAGAAATACAAGGGGTTCAATTCGTACAAATAAGGTTAGAACTACTGTGCTATAGTCAGGGTTGCATCTAGCCACCAAATATTTTAGAATTGCTTAGCTCCCATCTGAGATCTCGGACTCCATCCATCCCTACCAAAGAATTATCTAGGAGTGCGAGACGCTCCTTCTGGCGTAAGATTTTAAACTGCAAACTGTTTAAGAGCGTGAAAATCCAGAATAATACCCAATTAAATTATATAATGTTATTTATCGATTTAGGCGGATTTAAAATTTAGAAATTTTAGATTAGGAGCGTATCTCTGGAAGACTGTGTAATACCTTGATCCCTACAGTAGCTACTTTATCAGTGGAGGCCAACACTCCTCCTGAAAATATTTTAGATCCCCCTGAAATCCAGACCTGGATTAATCCCTGGCTATAGTAATCTAAATATGAGAATCGGACTTCTCATATTTGAGATATGCCATAAAGAAATTCTGAGTATTCGACTCCTTAAACAACTCTAAGATAGAGTTACAACAAAAATAGCAAACTAAGTCTAATAATAGCACACAACACTCTTAGCATCAAACCTATAAAACGCACTGAAATCTACTAAATAAACAATCCTAACTCTAAAAATATAAATCTCAGACTATCTCTATCTCTAAAGCTCGACTTATTACTTATGTTCGGTTGGTTTCCACAAATACGTGCCGGTGTATTTATGTCCGAAATTAGCGATGAAATCATCCGCCTCTTTCAGACCGCGACTCCCGTATATATACGTATACGGTTTCACACCCTGGGCTTCAATCGCGTGTAAGAGAGGTGTGAAAACACGCCAGGCCTCTCTCAATTCGTCAGAACGTACAAAGTGTAGCTGATTCCCATCAAACACGTCTAATATCAGACGTTCATAAGCATCAGGCAACTTGATATCCTTATACTTCACATTGTAGGTTAGATCGAGTTCTGTCTCGTGCGGTTCAAACGATATCCCTGGTTCTTTGCTCATTAGTTTGCAGTAGACGGCTTCGTTGGGCTGAACCCTGATCACCAGTTCATTGCGCATCGTTTTCCCTTCGAAAATGTCGCCCGGCACGTCTTTAAACTGTATGCGTACTTCGGCTTTTCGTTCATTTAACGCTTTCCCACACTTAAGAACGAAAGGTACGCCGTCCCACCTTTCATTGTTTATCTGGAGAACCGCACAGGCATAGGTGGGAGTGTGTGAGTTCTTGTTTTTGATGGTTTCGTCCTCTAAGTACCCCTTTTTAGAATCCTCAGTCGTTCCGTCAGGATTTGCCAAGTACTGTCCTATAATCACATCTTCGACGCCTATGGTCTTAGTGCATTTCAGCACTTTCACTTTCTCATCGCGGATGTCATTGGCGTGCTTGGAAGGAGGTTTCTCCATAGCAACCAAGCAGAATATCTGCAACAAATGGTTCTGCATTATGTCACGGATTATCCCGAAATCGTCGAAATAGCCACCACGGCCCATCGTTCCAAAAGGCTCCTTGAAAGTTATCATGACAGACGCAATGTTGTCACGATTCCAGATAGGCGTGAAAATCTGATTAGCGAAGCGGAGAATCATCAAGTTCTGTACCATCTCTTTCCCGAGGTAGTGGTCTATCCTGTAGATCTCCTCTTCTGTGAAGAGAGAAGAAAGGTGCTTGGAGAGGACTTCGGATGAATCCAAGTCGTGTCCGAAAGGCTTCTCTACGATGACTCGGTTGTAGCCCGTGCGCGACCAGCAAGCAGCTTTTATCGTCAGAGCCACTTCCTAGAAGAATTGTAAGATACAAGGGATTATCTAGGAGCAAGAGACGCTCCTTTAGGCGCATGATTTTAAGTCCGAAAGCGTTTAGGAGCGTAAAATTAGAATATTACCCAATTTATCCTATATTATAATGCTAGTTATAGATATAGACATATGAAAATATGAAAATTTATCTGTTTGAGACTAGGAGCGTATCTCTGAAGGGCTGTATAATACTCTGGGAAGATAGAGTTATATATTTATATCTTCTTTCCTTCATGAAAGAATCATTTAGTCAAATCTCATTGTAGAGGAGTTTAGATCTAAGCTTTTGTTCATAATACACTTTTTCATCGAAGATTTATGAGTCGGTACAATGGCATAGAGACATTAAGCATGTACTGGGTGGTATATGGGTAAATATAGTACAGTTTCGCTCTAATATTAAAATAAAGCAAGTTTCGAGTAGGATGCTACTAGTGGTTAACGGATTGGTTACTTCCATTTTAGTCTCTTCTGTACAATTGCAACAGCTGTTCTCTATTCTCAGCTTCATTGCAAACGCGCCTCTTCCCGTTTGACTATAATTTCATTTTCATTTTGAAAGGTTTTATTCTAGTTTGCTGTGTCTTAGTCAGTTCAGCACTTCCAAAGAGTTTAAACCATAAAATAAAGATTGACACATTGATATTTACAGCTAGTCTCTAGCTATTATCAAACAGGATGTCGGTTATTGGGAATTTACATGTTAACACATCATTTAATTTATGGGGGAAATTTCATATGTTTTTTACTGATTAACCAACTTATAAATTCCAAAAGTTTTCCTTAAAAACTGGTGGTACATTACTCGAAACTTGCTTCATCTTGCTATTAGAGCAATCGCTAATACGCGAAAGAATATTTAGGTATATTTAGGTACCAGCACATGATTAATGCCACTTCACCTGGAGTATTTTATATTTATAGCCTGAAAAATTTTACACAATATTGAGCAATATATTTAAAGTGTTAACCTTGCATTTTAGCTATAATAACTATGATGGATGATTATCGACGCTGCAATTGCAAATGCTCCAATTAATAAGCAAAATATCATGTTATGTCACGAAAAACTTAAACAATGATAAGATGTAGGTGTTAGAAGATTCTGGGGAGCATAAATACACCCATCCAGTTAGTAATGCACATAAAATAAGCAAAATTCCCACTAGCCTCATAGATTGAAACTTTAGATAAGAAATCTGATTAGATAAGCCTCTTGGAAATAACATAGTGTAGGGATTATACAACCAAATTTTTTGCATTGTGTTCCATAATATTGAGCCGTAAAATCCTGTTTTTTTCGGGACTTCATGTTGGCTCAATATATATAAATATCTGCAAATTTTTAATATTATGCGGTATAATATTGGTTGAGCGCGTAAAATCCGTATTTTTTCAGGACTTTCATGCTGGCTCAGTGCTCATGTACAAGTAAGCTAAAATGTAGTATAAGTATCAGGTGTTTGTGTTGGAATATCATTGAAGTTAAAGTTGAAGTCAAAATACATCCAAAGAAGCGATGAACTGCTACAAAATGAACAAATACGTCACAGTCCTGAAGAGAAGCTCTCCAGCACTACTCTCCCTTTTCTCCAGCATGTACACACTCGTTCAAGTGTTCCCCTACCTCCCATGGATGGTGCAACACATTATTCCAGAGTTGGATGTGAGAGATATCGGCTACTACTCGGGAATGATTGCAAGTGCTCAGTTTTTCGGTAGAATGTTGAGTTCGTACATGTGGGGATATCTAGCCGATAGATTCGGACGGAAAAGTGTTTTGATCATTTCGGGGACACTTCTTGCCATGGCTACTCTAGGATTCGGTTTTTCTGTCACATTTCTTATGGCATTAATTTTAAGATTTCTAGTCGGACTCTTTAATGGTATTTCTCCTACGGCGAAGGCAGCAGCTTCTGAGTTAAGCGATGACTCAACACAATCGTTCATAATGAACATCCTTGGTTCTATCCATACTTTGGGATTAGTGATAGGTCCGTCAGTGAGTGGCTTTCTTGCAGACCCAATTAAACAGTACGGAATTCCTCCTGTTTGGATATTAGTAAAGTTCCCATACATGTTACCAGGAATTATGGATGCTATTGTTGCCCTAACTGGTGTTGTTGTTGTTTATTTCTTCATGGAAGAAACACGCAAAAACAACAAAAATGCAATAGATTCTACTCCAATCGCTGAAAGTGAAGATTGTGAAGCAAACGAAACAGAAACTCAGAAAAAGTTGGATGACACAACCGAGTCAAAAACAAAAGAAAAGTCGGTTGAGTTAAATTCCCGGGGCAGTGTACTCTGTGGATTGCTGACCAATCGCATTGTAATGCTAGTGCTGGTACTGAACTCTGTCTTTTCAGTGGTTGTCATGTCAGTGGATGAGGTAACGCCTTTATGGGCTGAACTACAACGGAATCTCGGAGGATTAGATATGTCTATGTGGAAGTACTCAATGATAATTTCGATTAGTACGCTTGCAGCTCTACCTTTTAATTTATCCATTTTCCAAATGATGAATTGGCTTCTAGGAACCCTGAGATCCTATCATGTCATGCTGATACTCTTGATCCCACTACTCGTGCTGGTTCCGTCTGTAACAGCTATAAATAGTGACATTGCTGTCTGGATATTGTTCGGTGTCTTCATGTTTCTAACACGGATTTTAATTTCAGGAGTCACGACTGCTTTGTTGATGTTTACCAGTAACTCCGTGACAGCTGATAGGCTAGGAGCTGTTAACGGATTGTCTACTTCCCTCAGTAGTCTCTTCAGAACGATTGGTCCAATATACAGCTGTTCTGTATTCTCAGCTTCACTGAGAACACACCTCTTCCCGTTTGACTATCATTTCATTTTCATTTTGAATAGTTTTATTCTAGTTTGCTGTGTCTTAATCGGTTCAGCACTTCCAAAGAGTTTAAACCATAAAATGAAAATTGTTGTTGAAATTGACGGAGATATTGAAGAATGATTTTAACTTAAAGTGTTTTATAATTTCCACTTATTTATAATTTCCACTTAAATTATTGTATTTTTGAGATAATTTTAATTAAAATTGAATTTGCAATTGATTCTAACAAGGGTATGGGACCATTCCTCCACATAGGTACAGTAGAATTTGGATAAGGGAAGGCATTATTATGACGTACTATCCGTTAGTACATACAACCGAGTTTGTACTACATAGAAATCTATATTATAGATGGATTTTGGCTCAGAGAAATGAGTACGTACTAACCGAGTTCTATTGTATGTTAAATCAGAATAAATGAAAAACGTTTTTTGTTTACAATAGTTACATACTGAAGTAAACGAATTTAAAAACTAGAATGTAGAATTAGAGACAGAACATACCTTGAAGATGGAAGGAGGAAGAGCTAGGTAGTAGACTCTGTTTCCGTTGGAAGTCTTCTCATACTTGAGTATCTCATCATCTAGCTTCTTATAGGAAGCCAGGTCGCTATAACTGTCTCCTGCAACGTAGGAATTAATGGCATAGAACTTCTGAGCTTTAGCCTTCTGCTCTTCAGTGATTTTCAGGAACGGTTCGAGCTTCTCAACCAATTGCCCTTGAGACATCTTCGACCGAGCAAACCCGACTATCCGCGTGTTAGGAGCGAACTTGTCCTGTTGGAATATGGACCAGAGGGTGGGGTAGATTTTCTTCTTCGCCAAGTCGCCGCTCGCGCCGAGTACGACAAATGTGTAGTGGTCATTCCCCGCCATTTCGTCAGCCAATAAGAGTTAGTTCTAATAATAGATTATCTCGAATTGATTGCAATCTCACACTTAAAATGAAACTCTTAGTGTTCTAGGTCAACGGTGTTTTATGTTCAGGTGAAAAGCTATAAAATAATAACGAACACTCTGATATACCCGCTTAAATAGATCAAATATCTTAGAGGAAGAACTGCCTATCCAGTGTAATGAACCTATTAGTATCTGATTTCACTGAGTTGGATGATATACCAGGACTCTTACGTTCAACTTCTAGCTTATGTGCCAAGTTATTTAGTCATAAAGTTAAGATATATATAGTACAAGTTGTTTAATACGTATGGATACGAGTATTTAAATTATAATGAACTAAACGTGTTGTATTACTAATGTGCTCTTTGAGATAACTTGGATATGAGAATACTCAAGTTATGCACCTCTCAGGAATAATGAAAGCTGTTAAAACGTTGTACTTATCTGGATGCAAATATTAGTATTAAACAACTTGAGAGAAAACAGACTCGATATATTTATTTATTTGTTTGTTTATATAACAGAGCTCATTCCTACTGGAGGGTTAACGAAGCATTGCAACGAGCTACTCAACCAGATTCTGTATTTTCACAGAGTAGCACCTTTAGGATATTGAGCACCAAAGTAAGCAATACAGACAAACAATATATGGAATTTATAACACATAAAGGAGGTAAACAAAAATAGAAAACATCCAATTCACTGTCAGCTGGGAATATAAATAAAGACGTTACAGTTACTGAGTTTCATTTCTGCTCAGAGAGAAGTGAATTTAGGAGCATTTCTTGCATTCTAAACGTGCGGAATAACTATAATAAATTTAGAATGCCATTGTTTGTCATGTCAACATATTCAATGATACATAAAATATCCCCGACAATAGCAATTTTGCTCATTGGATGGCAAGATAAATATTGTAAGAAGATTCAATGTTAATCCTGTCTATTATTTATCTGCTACAAAACTACAAAATGTTCATTAACTAAAATATAAATAAATGATTACAAACCAATGGAAAGTGGGAATTTCCGACCAGAAATGGGAAAATCATCCCCTAAAGGAAAGCAGTATAAATCTGCAACTTACAACAGTCGTAGTGGGTTGTGTGGCTAAGGCCCCCAATCACGCCCCTATACCGCGTGACCCAAGTTCATACCGACACAAGGCCAACATGACAAGGTGGAGCTGACCCTAGTCGCCACGAGCTAGGGCAGAGAGAGGAGAAGGACACAAAGGGGTCTGACCAATGGAAAGCCAGCTGGGCCAATTGTGACCTTAGGTTGTTCTGATTTGGTTTGATTTGGTTTATAGCAAGACACAAAGAACAGCGTAGAATGTACAAGTTTGTTTATGATAAGTCTGACCTGACTATTGTTGTATTGTCTATATGTTTTCTTACGCTGTTAGAAGATCTTGCCAGAATTCTGAAAGGGAAAGTCTAAAAAAAAACAAAATTAATAGACAAAAATCCAAAATCAGAAACCACAAACCTATCAATGGAGTGAGCATTGAGAGGAGAGGGAACTCTACGGGATAGATAGAAATGTAAGGACAGCTGTTAGGAGATATCTCATCTAAGATATTCTCGTCAACAGGAATGTTTGAAAACACATCACCACCATAGTCACAAGTGAATTTTATCTCTGATAAGCGAGGCTTGATTTTACGAAGCATTTTTCTGAAATAAACCAATGAATGCAAGTCTCGTTTCTTACGCTTGGTTAAAAGTGGGATTTTGTGTGTTTCAGGTTTTGGCACAACTCTGGAGACGACGAGAGAACCAACCAGAATCGAAATGTTCTCTTTAGCTAAATTTAGAAACCAATCTTTTAAACGTTCTAAAGCTTCATCAGTTTTTTGTTCGTTGCTATTTTTAGAACATCCATCCGGATTTTTTCGATACAAGTTAGAGAAAAATAGGATCAGACGGAGGAATGATTTCGGGGATTGTGATTGGATCATTTTCATTTTTTCTAGGATCATCGCCTGACATTCGTGACAAGGACTATTCGTGATCCAAAAACAAACATCTAACACGGAATTATTCTGAGAATAGAATGCAAGCTTTTGTGCAGTATCCTCCTCAACATTCCTCAATGCTAACACTTCACTATGTACGATCTCCTTGTTTGTATATTTCTTAGGTGTGATACTAGTATTACAGTCTGTGAGGATGACTTCTGTGTTCTGTGTGCGTAGGACCATGGATAGCCAGCAGAGAGTGGTTATCTTACAACTGCAGGTCCCCCACATCTGATGCAGTTCTGACTCATGGTACTTCTTCTCTGAGATATTCCAGGCTTGAGTAGAGTCTGTTTTCTCCATTTGCGTAACTAAGAGTTGCTAGGTAGTGAAATAAGGAAGAGGAGGTAAATCAGCAGAATCAAGACCCGAGAATCAAATAAAACCTGTTTACAAAACACCTAGATGTTGAATGCACTATAGCGTAGGAACTGAAGAGTAATGAGAAATATAAATAATTTGTGAGTTAGGATATCTATGCAGTGATTATATACTGTTTGCATACGCATATATAAAGCTTGTACTTGTACGCATTCTGTAGTTAAGAATACGCTATATAATACAAAAAAGAACGTTCTAGAACTATCAGACAGATTCTTTTAGCAATACAGGTCGTTAGAAATTAATGGTTGTATAGAATACAGTGGTTTTAAACTTCATGGTAGAAGTTCTAGAATAATCTCAAATGTTGGAAGCCTTTACATAAGATTCAATTTAAACAATTCTGTAGTTAAGAATACGCTATAGGAAAGATGCATGCAAAAAAGAACTTTCTAGAACCATCAGACATATTATTTTAACAATACAGATGCCCTATAGGCACCTACCATCTGATTTGGTCATGAAATGTTCCTTAGGCCAGCACTTAAGCGAGCGAAGTGTGCTTCTTATAAATTCGTCGATCATTTAAAAGGTATAAAAATTATCTAAGGTAGTCTATTTTAGTATAAATATTATACGATAGTATAATTTTAACCAAACACGTTTGCACAAGTGGATTAAATTAGTTCTGATTTGAAGATCGGTCGAAGTGCGTTTCCGATCGAAACGGATTCGGTACATCTCGCTAGATGCTACCACAATCGAAGTCCCCAAAAAGTAGAAATTCATTATACTTACATCAGCAGCTCAAGGGATTACCTATACAATTTGAGAAGCGATTTATAATTATTTTGATATATGCAAAACTATTCTCGTCTATGCTGTAAGACTAGTCTCAACAAATGCAAAATAAAGTTGAACTTTACCAATAGTTATTCAGTATTTCATTTAAACTTCAAGAATATAACAACAAAACAACAAATAAGACTCTACAAAATATAAAAAAGGGAATTAAAGAATCGTTACACAGATAGAGTCATTGCTTGTGTTGAATATAGTCCACTATCTCATCTATGATCTAGAAGAAGTGGTGTGGATAAGGTGCAACGTTACAATAAAACTAGCAAAGTTTTAATGCAGCGCGCAGAAATTATGAATCAATACTTTTTTGAAGAAATAGACAATCCATTTTCAATAAGAGGAATTTAATTGAGATTAAATATGTTCTTCTACACTCAATAAAGTAAAATGTTTCAAATTTTTTTTCAACACTTTACCGACTATATACTGTCAACTTTTAAAATACAAGTTTGTTAGTTTTGTCCACTGATAATTTGATAATCACGGAAAATAACAAAGGTATTCTAACCTAACTTTCCATTTGTCACATCAAGAATAATACATATCATGGAAGTAGATCTTTAACCACATATACTTGTATATATAAAAGGTGTGAAAATTTGTTTGCCATTCTTTTGCAGGTGTGAAAATTTCGCCTAATTAGATCTTCGAACTTAATCGCAAACCCATCATTTAAAACCTACATGTAAATTTTCATATCTCTACGACTTACCAGTTCTTCAATCAATTCGAACAAACAAACAAACAAACAAACAAAAATAAAAAATAAAATATACTACTTACCAAGAGGTAGTGGCTTTCCTCAAAAATAGGACTACGATCTCCTAAATAACATCAAAACTCTAATAATTAATTTGAATTTCAGGTTGCGAATGTTTAACCGGTAGAGATACGACGTTACACATCAAATATTTGTTTCGTAAAAGTGTGACATTAAGAAATGTCTGTTTTTTACAGGAAACTATAAAGTTTCCCTGAGAAAAAGGAAAATATAAACCGGTTTTAGCCTTCGCAACCTGATTTCAAGATTATGCACCTTCAATGGTAGTCCACTGAACCTAACAGGAGAGAATTCAAATTAAAGGTCTGTTGTTTGGCCATTTTTAAATAAAATACACTGGAAATGGGTTTCTATTTATTGGCCTAAACAGAATGTTTTGAAAAAAGGAAAATTGCTCAGTAAACAACGTTCTACGTTACTATGAAAATTTTGTATTTAAACTTGAGCTAATTGACACATATTATCAAGTCTCTAATCTCCGAGAATAGTTTCCATTGATGCATTACCTCCTAAATTTAACTACTACCTTATACCAAAATATTTGAAGAGGGGTGCAGCAATTGTAGGAGTTTACATGCGCAAAAAGCTGAAGAAGCTCGAACTCGGATGAGTGAGTAACTGAATGCTTAATTCAGGAGATAAGCGATCTCTGATTTGAAAGTCTGATATAACTTCCAACAAGTAAGCAAATAAGGTTTGCTTTACAGTCAGAACCCGGACCTATCCGGTGTCCCTGTTTCGTAGGTTCCATTGTCCCTGGATTAACAGGAGTCAGGAAGCGTAAAGGTCCCGTACTTTCCTCAGGACTCACCACCATGCAGAAGCCTCGCATTTCTGCAAAAGCATGGTCACTGCGTCCAGAGCTAAAAGCTTGGAGGCGGCCATTGGGGGAATAGGTCACATTCCGCCCTGGTACCTAGTACCAACTGGTCGTTGGCATGGATGGGTCAGAAAGATGACAGCCAAATGGGGTTGGTTCTAACCCAACAACCCTCTAGGTTGGAGGCTATTGTTCATCCTTATGTCTGCCTGCGGCGGATTTAAACAGGAGCCACCCGAACATTTTTAAAAAAAATGTCAAACTCCTCAAGCTTCACGCAGCAATCAGGAGAATAAGGGCTTGGGTGGCAAGGTATCCGCCAATGGACAGGCCCGCATGCGGGTGAGACCCAAGTAGGTGCCCAGTCCTCCACTGGAACTCCATCGTGGGAGGCATCAGGGAGAGGATGGCGGGAAAGGCTCGCGTTACGGTCAGAACCGAACCTCCTTCCGTTGTTCCTGTTCCCTGGGTTTCATGACCCCTAACTGGCAAAGGAAGGCATGAAGCGACCGCACTTTCTGCAATTTTTTGACTGAGCTTTGCATTATGCAAAAAGCATGGCGGTCACGTCCTGAGGAGCAAGCAGGTCGAGTGCTCGAGGGACCACAAGCCAGGTTCTGCACTGGCTTCCATAGAGCAGACGGGATATAAGGGTGTCGCCCGGACATGTATCTAGACAAATGTCTACAACGACGAGCTCCTCCCGCTTCTTGCTCAGGGTCGACCTCTACACTCCACGAAGAGTGGAATAGTCGAAAGAAACAGAGAATAAACAGGTAGAACAAAAATAAGATTGTTATTTCTGACCTGAGTCCATTCATCAGAATACTTTCCTTATCATCTCTGCACAGCTTGTTGCTAGGTGATACCTCAATTGCACGCCCCAAAATAGAAGCCTAAAGGAAAGAAAATTAGTAAACAACAATAAAAATTAGCAACAAACCTATCAATGGAGTGAGCATTGAGAGGAGAGGGAACTCTACGGGATAGATAGAAATGTACGGACAATTGTTAGGAGATATCTCATCTAGGATATTCTCGTCAACAGGAATGTTTGAAAACACATCACCATTATAGTCACAAGTGAAGTTTATCTCTGATAAGTGAGGCCTCAATTTACGAAGCATTTTTCTGAAATAAACCAATGAATGCAAGTCTTTTTTCTTACGAACAGTTAAACGCGAGACTTTGCTAACTTTGACCGTTTCAGGTTCCGGTACAACTCTGGAGACGACGAGAGAACCAACCAGAATCGAAATGTTCTCTTTAGCTAAATTTAGAAACCAATCTTTTAAACTTTCTAAAGCTTCATCAGTTTTTTCTTGCTCACTGCTATTTTTAGAACATCCATCCTTACTACCTCGGTACAAGTTAGAGAAAAATAGGATCAGACGGAGGAATGATTTCGGGGACTGTGATTGGGCCAATTTCATTTTTTCTAGGATCATCGCCTGACATTCGTGACAAGGACTATTCGTGATCCAGCAGCAAAAATCTAACACGGAATTATTCTGAGAATAAAATGCAAGCTTTTGTGCAACCTCCTCCTCAACATTCCTCAATGCCTGCACTTCACTATGTACGATCTCCTTGTTGGGAGATTTCTTAGGTGTGATACTAGTATTACAGTCTGTGAGGATGAGTTCTGTGTTCTGTGTGCGTAGGACCATGGATAGCCAGCAGAGAGTGGTTATCCTACAACTGCAGGTCCCCCACATCTGATGCAGTTCTGACTCATCGTACTTCTTCTCTGAGATATTCCAAGTTCGGACAGAATCAGTCATATGCATTTTACTCAACATTACTATTGGCTAGTGAATCGAGATAATCTAAATAGTAAATAAGTTTTATACTGTGGCTCGATAAACTGGGGATGCTGCATTAGTTCGAATTTTGATGTTGTGTCGTTAGTTCGAATTTTATGAACTGTCATTAGTTCGAATGGATTTTCAATGTACTGTCATTGAGTGCCATTTTGGGAGATATTTATAAGAATTGAGGGAAAAGCAGCATTTCTGCTGAGAATATGAGAAAATGTAGAATGAAAACTTTTAATAATTGCATTGGATGAATTTCGTACCTCAAAAGTACGTTGTTAACTTCGATGTTAACAACAAATAATAAGTATCATATATTCGTAGTAATGACAGAACCATTTAAAATCCATTCGAACTAATGACAGTATATGGAAAATCCATTCGAACTAATAACAACATCAAAATTCTAAATAATGCATGCGCCTCAATAAACTAAACATTTCGCCAAAGAGTATTACATAACATCAAAATATCAATACAAATATCAAAAATGTGAATACAAGGAATTGTTACACAGTTAGAGTCATTGCTTTAAGGGAAGAGGTTGCATCGAAATCAGTTACTCGTTCATAATCTAGAAGACAGGATTTTAACGTTAAAACATAACAAGCTATATAAGATGCACTCAGTTAGATTAGCATGAATTTTATGAAAATGAATATCTGCCATTTGCTTAAAATTGTTTGTAGGAAGAAAATATGGATATAAAAGTGTGAAAATGTTCTTGCCAACTTCTTTGTATATGTTAATGATTACTCTCCTATTCAAAAGCTGTTTTAGGAGGACAAACCCAACACTGACTAATTTATCTCTGAAATACTTTATAAAACTATTATGATTCCTAAATATGGCGCTAATTCGAAAGTTCTTTACAATTACAGATCCTTCATGCTTACCAAGAGGTAATGGGCATTTGTGCTTAAAGATGGCACAGTCATCTCCTATAGAAAACTCGTGATCAATCTAATTATTCCATAATTAGATTATTGCATTGAAAAAAACTCGAAATTAGTCTTAACTATTCGTAACCTGGATTTAGAATCAAACACTTATCAATGGACGTCCCTCTTAACTCTTTGCAATTTTTATATAAATATTTCCCAATACAAGGCTATATAAACTCTACAATCTTCTAATATAACCCCTGACTTTTTGTTTAAATGGGGGAACCAGGGACATCCATTGATATGTGTATTATGTATTCCTAAATAAAATATTTGAAGAGGGCTGGAATCGTAGAGGTAATTGCAACTGCTGTATAGTATTAGGTCCATGGTTAAAGAAATAACCAACAAAAGATCCTGATTAAGAAGCATCGACAGAGAGTGCTGATCTGAAGGTCATTCCAATTTGAAGATTAGTTTCAGATGAATGAGGAGTCATCCTGCATCTCCTTTGGGATCTGTCGGGGCCTAGTTTTCAACCTGCAAAGAAGGTATATTGACAGGGTTAATGAACCCATTAACCCTGTCAATATACCTTCTTTGCAGGTTGAAAACTAGGCCCCGACAGATCCCGAAGGAGATGCAGGATGACTCCTCATTCATCTGAAACTAATCTAGCTGCACTTATAATCCGCTTCAAACCGAAACGCATTTCGACCGATTTTCGAATCAGAACTAGTAATTTAGTCGATTTGTCCAAACGTATTTGGTTAAAATTACACTGTCATAGAATTTTTATACTTGAAATACTACCACTAATCATCGCACATTTTGTTCGTTTTCTTGCATGAATAGACATATCAGGTTAAACTCGATGATGATTCCTTTTATTTAATAACAGCCATTTAATTTGTTTAGTAGCATTGTACTTTGTTTATTTAATCCTATTCACTCAACAATGACGTCAACAATCTGAGCTACAACCACTGTCTTACCGTGACTAGATAAGTTTTAAATTGTTCGACGAGTTTATAAGAAGCACACTTCGCTCGCTTAAGTTGGACTGATGAACATTTCATGCCCAAATCAGATGCCTCATAGGAGCCTAGTGAAACCAAATAATGCTTGGTTTCACTAGGCTCCTATGGGGCATCTGATTTGGGCATGAAATGTTCATCAGCCCAACTTAAGCGAGCGAAGTGTGCTTCTTATAAACTCGTCGATCAATTTAAAAGCTATCTAATCACGGTAAGACAGTGGTTGTAGCTCAGATTGTTGACATCATTGTTGAGTGAATAGGATTAAATAAACAAAGTACAATGCTACTAAACAAATTAAATTCCTGTTTTTTAATAAAAGAAGTCATCATCAAGTTTAACCTGATATGTCTATTCATGCAAGAAAACGAACAAAATGTGCGATGATTAGTGGTAGTATTTCAAGTATAAAAATTCTATGACGTGTAATTTTAACCAAATACGTTTGGACAAATCGACTAAATTAGTTCTGATTCGAAAATTGGTCGAAGTGCGTTTCGGTTTGAAGCGGATTATAAGTGTAGCAACAAACCTGGTGTCGATTATTGTAAAAAATTGTCCAAATATTTCTGTACATCTCGCTAGTTGCTACCACAATCGCAAGTCCCAAAAAGTAGAAATCTAAAAGAAGAAAACTCAGACAAAAATCTAAAATTAGAAACAAACCTATCATTGGAGTGAGCATTGAGAGGAGAGGGAACTCTACGGGATAGATAGAAATGTAAGGACAATTGTTAGGAGATATCTCATCTAGGATGTTCTCGTCGATAGGAATGTTTGAAAACACATCACCACTATAGTCACAAGTGAATTTTATCTCTGATAAGCGAGGCTTGATTTTATGAAGCATTTTTCTGAAATAAACCAATGAATGCAAGTCTTTTTTCTTACGAACAGTTAAACGCGAGACTTTGTTAACTTTGATCGTTTCAGGTTCCGGTACAACTCTGGAGACGACGAGAGAACCAACCAGAATCGAAATATTCTCTTTGGCTAAATTTAGAAACCAATATTTTAAACTTTCTAAAGCTTCATCAGTTTTTTCTTGCTCACTGCTATTTTTAGAACATCCATCCTTACTACCTCGGTACAAGTTAGAGAAAAATAGGATCAGACGGAGGTATGATTTCGGGGATTGTGATTGGATCGATTTCATTTTTTCTAGGATCATCGCTTGACATTCGTGACAAGGACTATTCGTGATCCAGCAGCAAAAATCTAACACGGAATTATTCTGAGAATAGAATGCAAGCTTTTGTGCAGTATTCTCCTCAACATTCCTCAATGCCAACACTTCACTATGTACGATCTCCTTGTTGGGAGATTTCTTAGGTGTGATACTAGTATTACAGTCTGTGAGGATGAGTTCTGTGTTCTGTGTGCGTAGGATCATGGATAGCCAGCAGAGAGTGGTTATCCTACAACTGCAGGTCCCCCACATCTGATGCAGTTCTGACTCTCCGTACTTCTTCTCTGAAATATTCCAGAATTGAGTAGAGTCTGTTTTCTGTATTTCACTCGACATAACTAGTGGCTAATGAATCAAGAGGATCTAAGTAGATATAATAATCAGTTGTGTAGATTTTATACAGACACGTACATGTTATAAATACGAATTACAACCCGTAAGTCTTGATGATTTTATCCTATTTTAAAAGTACGAGTATATTAACTACATTAGTAAATATTGACTAGTTTTCCCTTTAATTAGAACAAATATTATGACTTTCTCTGGTCCTTCCACTTTATAGTATGGTATCACCTGTGGACACCTCTACACTCAACGACTCAAACGATATATCAGTGACCTTGCAATAACTATATCGGTAGTTCATTGGAAACTACGCATTCAATTTAATTAAGAAGCTAAGCACTTTATAAAACGATGGGTTGATATTCTGCCGTACAAAACCATTCTAATCAATGCTGTAAGATGGAAAATAAGTTTCACTTTGTTAGTCAGTTATAAATGGAACTTGAAAAATATTACAACAAAATACAAAATATACAAAAGTTTGAAAAGAAAGAAATGTTACACAGATAGAGTCATTGGCCGTGTTTAGAAAGGAGTTGCATGCAGTCCACTAACTCATTTACAATCTAGAAGACAATGTACAAGTAGGATAACGTGTAGTGCAATGTTATGTATGTACATCTTAGCAATTATTAATTAATAATGATCTGGGGTCCATTCTATTTATAGCATAGACCCCACATTTCTAAGATTTTCCCGATCAAAATGACTTAACCGGAAATGAGTTAGCAAAATTCAAAGTACATTATTGATGTTAATGACCAATGCAGTATAAATTCTGAGCTGTTAACTACCGTCAGAAATTATGAATCACAATTCAAGCTTAAAACTGTACATTAAAGCGATGATAAGTAAAAAGTAGAATGCAGCGGGTTTCATAATATTTATGAAAGAGAGTTACATTTCGCGATCAGATTTGTAACTCTTCATTCAAAAAGTCAAATACATTTCGTTATTAAGAAAAATGTCTAGATATTAGGTAAGTTGAGTTCGTTATTGATATCTAAAAGTTTAGAATAAGCATAATATTTATTATCTCATACTCACCAAGAGGAAGTGGAAATCTTCGACATTTAAGTCAGTCAGTTCATAGCAAAATAATAAGGTTAATACATTCTGACCTTAGTCGATCCATTAGAATTGTCATACAATGTTAGGAGGTCTTTCAATTGCACACACCCAAAAATAGAACCTAAAAGAAAAAAAAGTTAGCAAACAAAGATCTAAAGAAAGAAGATACAAACCTATCGATGGAGTGAGCTTTGAGAGTATAGGGAACTCTACGGGATAGATAGAAATGAAAGGACAATTGTTAGGAGATATCTCATCTAGGATTTTCTTATCAGTAGGATCGTGTGAAAACACTTTACTATGGTTACTAGTGAATTTCATCTTTGATAAGTGAGGCCTGATTTTATGAAGAATTTTTCTGACATAGCCCAATGATTTCAAGTCTCGATTCTTACGCTTGGTAAGCGGCTTTTTGTTCGGTTTAGGTTCCGGTACAACTTTGGAGACGATGAGAGAACCAACCAGAACCGAAATATTCTCTTTGGCTAAATTTAGAAACCAATTTTTTAAACGTTCTAAAGTTTCAGGTTCGTTGCTGCTATTTTTAGAATATCCATATGGATATTTACAATACAAATTAGAGAAAAATAGAATCAGACGGAGGTATGATTTCGGGGATTGTGATTGGATCGATTTCATTTTTTCTAGGATCATCGCCTGACATTCGTGACAAGGACTATTCGTGATCCAAAAACAAACATCTAACACGGAATTATTCTGAGAATAGGACGCAAGCTTTTGTGCAACCTCCTCTTCAACATTCCTCAATGCCTGCACTTCCGTACGATCTCCTTGTTGGGAGATTTCTTAGGTGTGATACTAGTATTACAGTCTGTGAGGATGACTTCTGTGTTCTGTGTGCGTAGGACCATGGATAACCAGCAGAGAGTGGTTATCCCACTGCAGGTCCCCCACATCTGATGCAGTTCTGAATCATTGTACTTTTCCTCTGAAATATTCCAGGCTTGAGTAGAGTCTGTTTTCTCCATTTGTGTAACTAAGTAGTGGCTAGGTAGTGAAATAATCAAGAGGAGGTAATCCACAGAATCGAAATAAACCTGTTTACAAGATGGTTAGATGGTAAACAAGAATGTACTATAGCCTAATAGGAACTAAAGTTATGAGAAATATCAATAATTGTGAGTTAGGATATCTTGGCAGTGATTATATACTGTTTGCATAGGCATATATAAAACTGCTGACAAAGTTTGTGAATCCGTAGTCAAAGGGAATATTGCATAGTTGGTGGTAAAATGCGTTGGTGTGGAGAGCAAAGTTTAATATTGCGTAAACTATATATATTCCAGTAAATATCTAAATTTAGATAAGAACAACATAAAAGAGGAATTGGTGTTTGGATAGAAATACGCATCGCAATAGTACGTTAAAAAATCCCTGGCCTAGTTTAACTGTGACTAATGATTTGTATATTAAAACATCCCACGAATAAATGGTCTTAATCTTATTATATTTGGCTGTGTAATAATTGTTTCCTTAATTTTGTCTCAATCTCTGAATCCCTGTTGGAATTGTAGGGGAAATTACCTTTGCAACTGCAACATTCCTATTTCCTAGGGCAATTATATTAAACAATGAACTTGATATTAAATATAGCTTACATTTCGTTGTATTATGTCAGAGGATTTCACAGAACTGCTTCAAAGATGGTTTCTCTGCTCTCGAAGTAGTATCAATAGCCAGAATGCGTAAGTTCTATTCTCAAATTTTCTCTTTATTAATTGCTATATCGAGTAACACTCATTTATCACAAGCGCGGCTGGCGGATACTTTGTGTCCGCCGGAGGCGCCCTTCGGGCGCCTGTGGTCACCATTGATTAATTATATGGGAGATAACATCTCTAAATACTACGTCTGCCCTACTATTATAATCGATATCGCACGAAAAATCATCAAAATTATCAACTTTTAAAATTTTTGATGAGTAATGATGACGTCATAACAAAGTGATAAGTCATCATTTTTTTATTATAGTTGCATCATATGTGAGGTATATTATTTTACAGATTTTCAATTCGTTACACACATATATATATATATATATATATATATATATATATACAAGCGCGCTTCGCTTGCTTGCGCTGCGCGGCTGGCGGACACTTTGTATCCGCCAGAGGCTCCCTTCGGTCGCCTCGAGGTGACATTGGTAAATTATAAGGGAGATATCATCTCTAAATATGTCCATCTTAGTTTTAAAATCGATATCTCACGAAAAATCACCAAATTTGTCAATTTTTAAAATTTTGATGTAATGATGACGTCATAACAAAGTGATGAGTCATCATTTTTTGATGATAGTTGTATCATATGTGAGGTATGTTAGTATACAGATTCTATTAAAATTTTAGCCTTCTATCTCCTATAATGGCTGAGTTATGCCCGAATAACTGTGTTGCTTAACTTTTAAAAATGTGACAATGACGTCATAATTCCATGATGAGTCGACATTTTGCTCTGAGCTCAGAACTTACTGGAGCCATAGCCAAAAGACTCCCACATGCCAAAAATTAGCTTTCTATGACCGGCAGTTTCTTCAATCAATTCGTTACAGAGATATATATATATATATAGATTAATCGAGTTTTAATACATAGTAAGGATATATAAATAAATAAATATACATTAATCGAGTTTTAATAGTAAGGATGGCACAGCGATTACAGCCTGGCGAACCTCCTCCTTGGATCAGAGGATCCATAGAATATACCGACTTTGATCGAAACCAGATGTGGCTGACAGAGAGCAGAATAACTACCACTTGCTGGTTCTATTTGGCGGTGTGGAAGCAAGGAGAATACTTCATCCTTGAAAAATGTAAAGTAACGCCCACTAAATCAAAGCATGCGGAACAGATAGTACTGGATTTGATGGAGCAAAGACTAAAGGAAAATCTTCTTTTCTTCGAGGATGATCCCAATGCAGTCTTAGATGTTATCTTCTGGATGAACAATAGTCCATGCAAAAGCTGCCAATCGGAAATAAATTCCAGGCTACAAATATTCAAGACGATTCTACAAAAGACTCAGTTCCGATTCATCTTATTCTTCTCCTCCTTTTATAAGAAACCTGACACTATCGAAAAGTGCCTCGACAGACTGAATCAATTTTTTGAGAATTTATTCATTCTCGATCTTATAGTAATCGCAGGCCTCTTACTGGTAACTAGGATGGTACCCAAACCAAATGGGAAAGATGTTGGCGCATATTCTGAAAGGGAACAGAATAATCTAGAGATATTCCGAGAACTCTGTAAAAAGAGGGAAGCCCAGAAAATCAATTATCACCACGACTACACCATAACCGTCTCAGATAAAATCGATAATGAAGAGATCGATGAAAAATCTTTCCTTCAAATGAAATCTTTCAAACTCCCACACTTCACAATTTGCCGTTCCGATAAACTACACCTTGCACAACTGACTCCCAAATTTGGTAAGAACTACAAATTTATTATTTCAAAAATAATTTTAAATAAACACTATAGAGCAGAATTTGCTTATTTATCTGATTATAGGTACAGACAATCTCGACGAAGAGCAATACTCTGAAGATTCTCAAGAAGTGGACAGTAACGAAGTGCAATACTCCGAAGATTGTGAAGAAGTGGACAGAAACGAAGTGCAATACTCCGAAGATTGTGAAGAAGTGGACAGAAATGAAGTGCAAGAAAGTGTCGGACAGGAAGACGAGGGAATACCTCCAACTCTTCTTCCCACACTGCCTTCTCCTTAGGCCAGTACTGGGTGCTTAGGTTTTCTTATGCTAGCTTATCCATTGTTTTAACTCTTTTAAAGCTATAGTAGTTATTATTTCACCATTTAAATTGTTCTCTCATCGAATGTTCTGACTTTAATTAAAACCTTAAGATGACTTGCCACTTATACATTTTCAATTTCAATTCACTTTCAATTCAACATTCCTAGCCAAAGTATTAATGCTATAGTCCAGATTGCGTAATATTAAATTCCTATACCGAGTATAAAATATGTGCACAAAAATAACTCAACTAGTTTGATTGTAATCAGGTCCCCCACATCTGATGCAGTTCTGACTCATCGTACTTCTCTGAGATATTCCAGGCTTAAGTAGAGTCTGTTTTCTCCATTTGCATAACTAAGTAGTGACTAGCTAGTGAAATAAGAAAGAGGAGGTAAATCACACAATCGAAATAAACCTGTTTACAAGATGGTTAGATGGTAAGCAAGAATGTACTATAGCCTAATAGGAACTAAAGTCGTGAGAGTATAAATAGTTGTGAGTTAGGATATCTTTGCAGTGATTATATACTGTTTGCATAGGCATATACAAAACTGCTGACAAAGTTTGTGAATCCGTAGTCAAAGGGAATATTGCATAGTTGGTAGTAAAATGCGTTGGTGTGGAGAGCAAAGTTTAACATTGCGTAAGCTATATATTCCAGTAAATATATAAGTTTAGATAAGGTTACAAAACACAACAGAAGAAATGATGTTTAGATACGTAAACGCATCGCAAAATAGCAGTTTGTTCAAGTTAAATTCTTCATTGCTGTTTTGCAAATATTTGACTCTATAAATATCAATCGTTGTTGGACTTAGTTTTATACGGATATTAATATAAAGAAGCATATGCGAGGAATATTTCTCTTCATAGAATAATAAAATATATACTGTATATTCTATTGTTCTAAAAGAATACCTATGTATGTATTTAAAAATCTTAGAATCTTCTAGAATTAATCAATTCACTCAAATGGTTTCACTCCCATGGGTTACTATATAACGTAAATTTTTTATTCAAATATAGTCACTTAAAAAGATTTTACTATGGTAGAAGCGATGCTAACAATTGAAACTTCTCCTCAGGACGAAGCAATTATATTTACTGATTATCAGAAAAAGCAGCTTTGGGGAGTAGGGAAAAAAATAACTACAATTTGCTGGTTTTGGCTGGTAGTATGGTATGAAGACAGAAAAACAGTGCTCCTATGTGATCAAACGAAACCAAAAAAAAAAAGAGTGCATGCTGAAATCCTAGCACTGAATTCTATTAAAAAATATTTAGAAGAAAATAAATCTCTCCTGGGTAAATCTAAAGTTATTGATGTAAAATTTTGGATGAATAACAGTCCTTGTTTAAAATGTCAAGATATAATTATTTCAGAATTTCAGCAGTTGAAGGTGATTGTTCCGACTGCAAAATTTCGTTTTATAATATTTTTTTCTTCTTTCTTCAAAAGACCTAACAGCTATGAAACATGCTTGGAGAATCTCAATTTTTTTTTTGAAAATCTATCCTTGAAGGATATTTCAATAATAACTGGTCTAATCTTAGTTACTAAAACTGTGCCTGAACCAAAATTGAATAAAAAACAAAGAACATGGATTGTAAAAAAGGAAAAGGATACACAACAGTTATTTCACACGTTGTTCACTAATATTAATACACGATTAATTATAAAAGAGCAAGAATACATCACAATACCCTCACTTAATATGCTTGAAGATGTTAGAGATAAAATTTTGCCTTTTGAAAATTCTCATTTCGCCATATGTCGTTCTGACAGTCAATACCTGGCTCCTCTTATTCTGATATTGGGTAAGTACTTTCTATACAATTTAATCCATAAACAAAAAAAAATCTACAAAATTCTCTTCATATTTCCTGTTTTTGTTATAGGTACATTGAGGGATTTATATTTTGAGGAACAGGAACAGCAAGATGAGGAGCTAGAAAATTTGAACCGGAGTGATGAAGAGATAATACTTGCACCTTCATCCCCGATGCCTTCTACCTAATGCGATCTCGAGCGGAGAGTTATATGTGAGTTAAGCTGTGTCTGAAGTAAATGAGTCATTTACTTCAGACACAGCTTAGCTCATACATAATCCTCTACTTCAGACACAGCTTAGCTCATATATAATTCTCTACTTCAGACACTGCTTAGCTCACATATAACCCTCTACTTCAGACACAGCTTAGCTCATACATAATTCTCTACTTCAGACACTGCTTAGCTCACATATAACCCTCGTCTACTTCAGACACAGCTTAGCTCAGAACTACTCACAGACACTCCTTATTCATCTGGACTCTGTAGTACCATTACAATATCTCAGAACATGTGACATGTAACGGCCAATTCTAATAATAGTGTGATCCCAATCTTTATTAAATGTCAGTTTAGCTCATTTATTTCTACTTCAGATAGACTCAGTTATATCCTTGATACTTATTATGTTCAATTTTCTTTGTAAAATAAATTAAATGTCCTTTCCATATATAGTTATCTGATATGAGTTGACTTGTGATTCGAGGCATGGAAACTATGCTCAGGAATTCAGACTGGGAAAACTTGAAAATTGTGTCACACTCTATTCAGGATTGCTGTGGTAATGAATAGAATTGTATATCATAGTACAATTGTTCTCTAAAATCAAGAACATTCTAGAATATACTCGTGACAAATATTTTATCAGATGTTTAATGCATGCATTCTGACTCCGTAATATGCACGAATATGTATATCTGACGGACATATAAGCTTTTTCACACGTCTAGTCATTACATTTTTGTTCTGTTACATGTGATGGCAGAATATATTCCAACAAGAGAAGTTACTCCTAAAACCAATGAAGTCATTAAATACAGCAATTTTGAAAGTAGACAAATGTGGGGGATGGGGGAAAAGATAACCACCATCTGTCGTTATTCTTTGGTAGTAAGAAGGAATGGAAATGAAACTCTCCTTGATAAAGGAAAAACTAGTCCCAATAAATTGAAACATGCTGAAATAATAGCAATGGAGAAAATGAAGAAAACATTAGTTAGAAAACGTTCTCTCAACGCTAGCAGTTTGATAATAGAACTAATATTCTGGATCAATAATTCTCCTTGTGAAGAATGCCAGTATCAAATTGTTCGTGAGTTTCAACAGTTAAAGAAGCTTCTACCGACAGTAAAGTTCCGTTTCATTCTATTCTTTTCTTCTTTTTATAAAAAGCCTAATAGATATGAGACATGCTTAGAGAGTCTAAATCATTTTTCCGAAATTTTGTTTAAAAATGATGTACAGGTTACCATGGGTCTGATATTAGTTACTTGGATGGCACCTAAACCAAAAGGGAGAATTAAAGGAATTCCACCTCGGAAAAGGCAAGATAGGACATTAACTTTGTTTAGAAATCTCTACAAACAATGCAAAGAAATCGTGACAAGATATAAATATAAATATACCATTATACCCTCGCATTCGATCTTAGAAAAAGAAGTAAAAAACAAAAATTTTCTTAAAAAGAAATCCTCTAAAAATCCACATTTTTCCATATGCCCTTCAGACATCCTGGACTTAGATGAACTAAAACTGATATTGAGTAAGTATTCTCAATATAACTTTTTCCCAAAAATAAAGAACATTCGCAAACAAATCAAGAACAAGAAATCCTGACTGAAAAATCACTTTGGTAATATTTATATTTTTGATAATGTAGTTAATATTCTGTGATGATCTCAAACAGATAAGTACATCACTTAGGTTGTGTATGAAAAAGATACAATTCTTAGATATAATTCTTACAACTTAGCTCAATAATCTGAAAACTTCACCCAGATATATGGACTTTAGCAATATAATGTTTCTAAAAATGGTGCTTTCATTAGTTTGTAACATAACTTATTTTGCCACTTTTTTGTTTACATAATATGACTCAGGCGGGCATTACATTTCTGTGAGCTGCAAACATTTCATCATCAATAATTACTTTTTTATTAGTAAAATAACATTTTCTTACCGCACAATTAAATACGTAAAAAATGAAATACAATTGGAAGCATTCTGTTGGTCACATAAAATTCAATTTCAACAATTCTGTAGTTAAAAATACACTCTAGAAAAAGATACACGCAAAAAGAACTTTCTAGAACCATCCGACAGATTCTTTTAAGAATACAGGCCGTTAGGAATCCATTGCTGTATAGAATTCAGGGTTTTAAAAGTAATGATCGAAGTTTCTAGAATAATATCGTTTCTTAATAGACAGGGTTTCTCAGCTTTATGAGAGTATAAAAGGCCATAGGTTAGAATAATATAGAACAGATATCGTAAAAATAGAACATCTTGAAATTTATATACTACGTACATTATAGGACTTGTTTGAGGAATAGATGAGACTATCTTCGTTGGAAAATGAAGAGAATCCACAAGCTTCTTGATTCGCAAACCAATTCAATTCAACACATAGGTAGAATAATTGTATATAAACTTCAGGCACAGCTCAGCTCACTGATGGACACTCATCAATCCATCTAGATCGGTAACATTAGACAGGTATGCAGACACAGACGAGAAAATGTTGCTGAACCAAGACATTAAATAACAATGCAAATATTGTTACTTGTGTTGACTCATTTTGATTCGAGATATTAATATTTGCTTAGGAATGCACAATATTTGTGGAAAGTCTGTTGAATAACTATCTTCGCATGGTCATTCATTCCTGGAGAGTAGTAAGTATCCACCAAATTCTAATAATTGTAGATAAGACTAGATAATGATTTGATTAAAAGTAAAACTATTTTTAGTAACTTTCTGTAAATACATAATGGGAATCCCTGTGGGAATCGGATTAGAATGGGAATTACCGATATGTAATTCCATTTAGGAAATTACCTATGACGATAACATTCCTAATAGATTAAATTATGAACTTGTTACTAAATATAGCTAATTTGGCTCCATTACTTCCCCGCTCAATAGTAGGCTCTCGAAGTAGTGTTAATAGTTGAATACGCGAATGATTATGTTCTATTCTAGAATTTGTTTCTACTGATTACTAGTGACTAATAACCGATAACTTATATCATTTATCATGACATGGCTGTTACAGCCAGGCGAACCTCCTCCTTGGATCAGAGGATCCATAGAATACACCGACTTTGATCGAAACCAGATGTGGCTGACAGCGAGCAGAATAACTACCACTTGCTGGTTCTATTTGGTGCCGCAGACGAAAGAAAAACATTTCATCCTTGTAAAAGGTAAAGTAACGCCCACTAAAGATCAGCATGCGGAACATATAGTTCTGGATTTTATGGAGGAAAGTCTGAAGTCTGAGGAAAATCTTCTTTTCTTCAAGCATAATCCCACTGCAGTATTAGATGTTATTTTCTGGATGAACAATAGTCCATGCAAAAGCTGCCAATCGAAAATCTTTTCCAAGCTACAAATATTCAAGACGATTCTGCAAAAGACTCAGTTCCGATTCATCATATTATTCTCTTCTTTTTATAAGAAGTTTGCTGACAGTTCATGCCTCGACAGACTGAATGAATTTTTTGAGAAATTATTCACTCTCGATCTCATAGTAATCGCAGGCCTCTTACCGGTAACTAGGATGGTACCCAAACCAAATGGGAAAGATGTTAGTGCATATTCTAAAAGGGAACAGAATAATCTAGAGATATTCCGAGAACTCTTAAAGAAGCGGAAAGACCAGAAAATCAATTATCACCACGATTACACCATAACAGTCTCAGACGAAATCGATAATGAAGAGATCGAAACGAAATATTTACTTCAAATGAAATCTTTCAAACTCCCACACTTCTCAATTTGCCGTTCCGACAAACTACACCTTGCACAACTGACTCCCAAATTTGGTAAGAACTACAAATCTATTATTTCAAAAATAATTTTAAATACACACTATAGAGCAGAACTTAATGCTTATTTATTTGATTATAGGTACGGACAATCTTAACGAAGAGCAAGAACCTGAAGATTGTGAAGAAGTGGACAGAAATGAAGTACAAGAAAGTGTCGGACAGGAAGACGAGGGAATACCTCCAACTCTTCTTCCCACACTGCCTTCTACTTAATGTGATCTCGAGCGGAAGGTTATATATGAGCTAAGCTGTGTCTGAAGTAAATCATTTTACTTCAGACACAGCTTAGCTCATATATAATCCTCTACTTCAGACACAGCTTAGCTCAGAACTACACTCACAGACTCTCCTTATTCATCTGGACCCTGTAGTCATTATACTCAAATACAAAGAGATGAACACTAATTAAGATGTGTAATCCCAATCTTCAGTGAATGTTGTTAACTCAGCTCATTTATTCATATATTAGATAGACTCAATTGTATACCTCCAATATAATGTGTAACTCTGTTCTTCATATTCTTATTAATCAATTAAATTTATTAACTGTTACCATAAAACTCGGCAAATTCATTGGTTAGCATAATTTACCATGCTCTGAGGGGCATGCCTAATTTCTAAGTACCCTATGTGCAAACCTAAGTACCCTATGTGCAAACCTATACTGTTTACCATATGAGGAATGTTTCGAAGTTTGGTTACGTCGGTATAATTTCGATCTTCGAGACGTACGTACGTCATGCCAATGGTGCATCTATAATAGGAGCTGCACTGAGAACATACATGTCAACATGAGCTTTGATAAAAGCGGGACGCAGCGTATTATACATGGAATTAAAAAAAACATAATGGAGACAATATTAACAAAGATATATACATCTTATCATTCACAATTTCCCAATATACAATAATATATAAATATAAAACAGTAATTATATCAATCAAGTGAACAGGGTCATAATGATCCAATAATGATCTAATAATACAAAATACCTAATAGTCATATCTACAAATATGCCTGTTGGATAAAGGAGTAGGGTTGCCATTTGCCAGTATAAATAGCCTTTTGGGTTTTCAGTGATAGGGTCGCCTTGTACTTTAATTTTTTTGCGGTGCTTTGTATTTAGCTGAGTTTCCTGTTTATATTTTTTTTTATTTTTTCAGGAGTTGAATCTCCATTTTTTTGTTCTTTTTAGGGAGTTTAAATTTTAATTTTTTTTTGTCATTTTTCAGGAGTCCAAGTTTTTTCGGTTAGATTAGATGAGGGGAGAGCAATGAGTTTAGATTACGTTAAAAGGCGTTAGTTAATCGACTAGAGCAGATGGTATTTACTCGAATATTTGGTGTCAGTGAATAGACACTAATATAAATTTATAGGTCCTCCTGATTATTTAACTATATTGCTATTATTAAGTTTATGATAGTGTGGATGCATCTTTTCCTTTCTTCTTTCGATTTGGAATATTATCCCCTTGCCCTTCTTGCCCTTCTTGGTCTTCTTGAGGCGGGCTGGGTGTACCTATTTTTAGCGACACAGTAGAACTTCAGTTATCTGAACCCCTCAGTTAACCAAACTAGTACGTATATTACATTTGAAAATGATCCTACTTGAGCCAAGAGAACTAGAAGGATTAAACAGTACCAAATTTCAAACAACCCCGATAAGACACACTCATCATGTGCTATAAGTTCACCTCAATAAATTAAGTTTCCAAAGAAATACCTACAAAATCATTTCTAGTTCATTTCGCCCCTTTTGAAATTGTGTTAATCAAACACATTACACAAATTATTCTCAGATCAACATAAATGAGACTTATTAAGTAGAAAGTCACTTATCTGAACTCTAGTTTTTCGAGCTTCAGTTATCCGAAGATTTCACTTATCCAAACCCCCTTCGACTCATCACGTTCGGATAACTGACGTTCTACTGTATACTTGAGTGTAAATTTAATTAACTAAAAAATAGCTTACCAATGGGAGAAGGTTGTAAATCATTGAATTCAGTCGATTCGATTGAGCAACATAATTTCGCTTCATTCTCCATCTCTTCCAAAGGTAAAGTGTTATTGGTTGCCTTGTCAGCCATTTTGTCTCGAGGAAACACCTATTGACTACAAACAGAATGGTAGATATAATTAATCACTATATACAAGCTAAACAGGTTCGATATAATTACAATACCTACTCGATAGATTATGTTAGGCCATTGTTAATAGTAAACTTGATTCAGCTCCAAAAAGACCTTCTGTGGGATACCAGTTTTCATTGTCATTATTTGAGAAAAAATAAAGCTGTTAATTCAATTCATAGTTGGCTACGATAGTGACAATAATGACTATCTATATGCGGTAGCTAAATATCGATGCGGGTGGTGGAGCTGAGAGATATTTCTAACTAACAATGGCCTAAATACTATTAATACTGATAAATAACTGGATACATGTGCAAAGGTATATATCTGACTAATATATAGTCCCATCGTTCGCTTCCTTATATATTTGTATGAACTATATAGTATAAGACTATGGTGCCAGTGGCTATTTAGAGAATATTCTAGAAGCCATAATTTAATTTTTTCCTCAAACTCAATTCAATACAAAGCTAAGCCATAAAATCATCAAAAAAGGAAATGTTCCATTACGCCAAATTGAATGATAATTGTCTGTTTGTCCGAATTGATAAAAAACTGCAAAGTCGTAATGAGAATTGGTATGTAGGTGTCTAATGGTGAGTCTACAATTTGATCTGAACGAAACTTCAACACCTCTGAAAAAACGATAAAATAAATGTCTGCACATTTCTATTCTTTATAAATGGCTTCAATTTCTCAGCAGCCAACATTGTAGACAAGTTCAACATTCAACCTAACACAGGCAGGCACTCATGGTTAAAAAATATATTTCAGCAAGTTGAGTGTTAGGTAGTGTTAGCTTTCTGTGCATGGCAGTTTCTTCAAACAATTGCTTATGTAATAAAAACTATTAACTTGTTACTACTTGTAAATATAGCTTACATTTCACTGTAGTTGGATCATAGATGGTTTCTCGCTGCTCTCGTGGTATTCACAGCTAGAATACGCGAACATAACGTTCTATTCTAAAAATTTCTTCCTTTTGATTACTTCATACGTACTTCTCAATTTGCCGTCCCGGCAAACTACATCTTGCACAACTGACTCCGAAATTTGGTAAGAGCTACATATCTATTATTTCAAAAATAATTTTAAATACTAACTACAGAGCAGAACTTTATGCTTATTTATTTGATTATAGGTACAGACAATCTCAACGAAGAGCAAGACCCTGAAGATTGTGAAGAAGTAGACAGTAATGAAGTGCAAGAAAGTGTCGGACAGGAAGACGAGGAAATACCTCCAACTCTTCTTCCCACACTGCCTTCTACCTAATGTGATCTCGAGCGGAGGGTTATATATGAGCTAAGCTGTGTCTGAAGTAAATCATTTTACTTCAGACACAGCTTAGCTCATATATAATCCTCTACTTCAGACACAGCTTAGCTCAGAACTACACTCACAGACCCTCCTTATTCATCTGGACTGTGGTGTATCCTCAGCATTATTACGCTCAATATACGTATGGATATGAACAACAAAAACAAAAAAATCCTGGAGTTTTAATATATAAGATATACCGTATCTCCCTGAATAAGCGCCGGGTCTAAAGGGTGCACGAAATAAATAAGCGCCAGGGCGCTTATTCGAAGCAATACGGTATGTATACAGTAATTATCCTCTAAACTTGATATATACATGCTTCTCAACCTGTAATTTAACTAAATCGTGTGATGGCAGGTGACAAATCGTGAGGTATGGGAAAATAGTATTGCAAACAGTGGTTCTAATTCGTGATACACGACGAGATCGTGAAAGTTGAGAGGTCTGATTATGTATCTGAGTGACCGAGATATACTCAATGCTTGACAATTATTATTTTCGTAATGAAATAAACATATTTCATACCTTTTTCATTTTTTCATTTTACGATAAAAACGAGATCTAAGTTTAAAATTGATCCAAGAACATTTAGACTAAACTGGGGACAAAAGCATTAGAAAACATATATCATACATCTATTCTGATAAAATATATGAATTCTCTGAGTTTATGCATAGAAATTGTAGGCTTACTCTCCAGGGCAGCATATAATAAGCGTTTATTCACGTATAATTTTGCCATTTGCTAATTTTTTATTAAACATTTGAAATCCTATATAATGGCAGAAAAGATGCCAAAGAGAAAAGTTTTTCCGAATAACAGGGGTGCCATAAAATATAATGACTATGAAAGCAGACAAATGCAGGGGATAGGGGAAAAAGTAACTACCATATGCAGCTATTATTTGGTATTGAGAGATAAAGAAAATAATGAAAGAGAAACTCTTGATAAAGGGAAAACAAGAGCCAATAGATTGAAACATGCTGAAATAATAGCAATAGAGAAAATGAAGAAAAAATATGTCAAAACACGTCCTCTCTACGCTAGCAGTTTGATAGTAGAACTAATATTCTGGATCAATAATTCTCCTTGTGAAGAATGCCAGTATCAAATTGTTCGTGAGTTTCAACAGTTAAAGAAGCTTCTACCGACAGCAAAGTTTCATTTTATTCTTTTTTTTTCTTTTTTTTATAAAAAACCTCACGGATTCAAAACATGCTTAAGGGATCTAAAGATTTTTTGCAATAATTTGTTCACAAATAATATACAAATTACTATAGGTCTGAAATTAGTTACTAGAATGGCACCAAAACCAAAAGGGAGAATTAAAGGAATTCCACCTTGGAAGAAGCAAGATAGGACATTAACTTGGTTTAGAAATCTCTACCAACAATGTAAAGAGAATGTGACAAACTACACATCTGAATATACCATTATACCCTCACATCCGATCTTTATAAGAAACAAAAACTTTCTTAAAAAGAGATCAAATCCACATTTCTCCATATGCCCCTCAGACAACCTGGACTTAGATGATCTAAAGCTGACATTGAGTAAGTATTCTCAATATATTTTTTTCCCAAAAATAAAAAAGATACGGAAAAAATTCAAGAAAAAGATTCAGTCAGACACAACTTAGCTAAAGGATTTGAATTAGCTTTGCTTAGTTATGCTTTAGTTGCCCAACCAAAACGTTGTTTAATCTGTTTAGTTAACACCTGTCCAAATTTAACTCTTTTCAAACTTATAGTATTCCTGAAAAAAAACGTTGAGGAAATAAAATAGGGGGCACTCATGCCACTATACTATAGTATAGTCGGCAAAACTACTGTAACAAGATAGGGGAATATCACCTCATTCAAGCATAGCCATTATGATTATAATTATAGTAACAGGGCAGGACTAAAGATTGGAGATAGAATTTCCAATTTACTACGCTACGTTTGCAGGGTTGCTGTAAGAATCGATTTTCAATTCCCATTCCCACAACATTTCTGTAGGAAACTCTTATTAGAATTCTTATTACATTCTCTGCGTAGAAATATATGACATTAAAAACAACTAATCGGAATATTTCAACACGTAAAAGCGTGAAAAAGATGTGATCAACTTATCCCATAATCACCATCGATTGAAGTAATATAAAACAAAAATACATCAATAATTTCCAATCTCCTCTCAATACATACCAGTATTATATATAATAAGTACAACACAATATTTTCATCTATAACTGGAAAAGGAAAAGGCTGATCTGTTAGGTTAGTTGCTAGACTTGGCATAGAGGAGGAGTAAGAGTTAGAAGTTACCGATTAGAGATGTAGGTGTTAAGAGAAGTGTAAGAGTGTAAGAGTGTGAGAAAGAGTGTAAGAGTGTAAGAGTGTGAGAAAGAGTGTAAGAGTGTAAGAGTGTGAGAAAGAGTGTAAGAGTGTGAGAAAGAGTGGAAGAGTGGAAGAGTGTGAGAAAGAGTGGAAGAGTGTGAGAAAGAGTGGAAGAGTGTGAGAAAGAGTGGAAGAGTGTGAGAAAGAGTGGACGAGTGTGAGAAAGAGTGGAAGAGTGTGAGAAAGAGTGGAAGAGTGTGAGAAAGAGTGGAAGAGTGTGAGAAAGAGTGGACGAGTGGAAAGGGGTAAGAGTGGAAGAGAATTGGATATAGTAGATGGTAGTTACGTTAAGTTCTGTTTGGTGTCATGTGTGTGTGTGTGTGTGTGATGAGTAAGGCAGTGCGGCTATCCTCCTGATTAGCTATAATTGGCATAGGTTAGGTTTGTATATGCGTGATTTCTCCTCCTCTTAGCAGTAATCCTCCCCTTGCTCTTCTTCTTCTTCTTGAAGAGGACGAGCTATACCTATTTCCAGAAATATACCTTGTAATATTTGAATCGATGCGTTATATATATATCTATGGTTGTAACCACGAATATGGATAAAATGGCTTACCATTGGAAAGAGATGGTTGAGGTGAATCATAGAATTCAGTGGGTTCCACTGAGGAACATAATTCCGTCTCAATCCTCTCCATCTCTTCCAGACAAGAGAGGGTGTTGCTCTCATCTGCCATCGTAGCTGTCTTTAGCACTAAACGGACTACAAACAGAATTGTAGGAACTTATAATTAATCACTTTAGATAACAGGTTCGATTTGATTCCTATTGCCAACTTGATAGATTATGTAAATATTAAGTTTTTGATAAGCAAAAGAATGAATTTTACATAAATATCTGACTAATATCCAGTCTCACCTTCATTTATATACTATCGTAAAACTCTATACGACTAACGCTAGTGGCTACTCGAGAATATTCTAGAAGGTTCATTGCGTTTTAATCCCAACTCAATCCAATACATAGAGAGTAAGGGCAAAGCCTTTAAATTCCTTTGGACGACGAAAGGAATTTATTATTATATGTATATGTGGTTATAGTTCCAGTGGCATTTAGAGAATATTCTAGAAGCTTTAATCTAATTGTATTCTCAAACTCGATTCAATACGTACATGTGAGCAAAAGCTAAGCCATAAAATCCTCAAAAAAGGAAATGTTCCATTATGCCAAGGTGGATGATAATTGTGTTTGTCCGAATTGATAAAAAAGTCGTAATGAGAATTGGTATGTAGGTGTCTAATCAATTTCGATCTAAACGAAACTTTAACACCTCTGGAAAAAAAAAATGTCTACACATTTCTATGCATTATAACGGCTCCAATCTCACAACAGTCAACATTGTGTTCAATGCAACCAAACACGGGAAGCACTCATGCATACGAAAAATATATTTCAGAAAGTGTATTCACTATTCATTGAACCAAAGTACCATAAGAAAATATGAATACATAGAATTAGTTGCATTATGCATAAATCTTTTCAATATTAACTTAGAGATTATGAACGTGAGTGTTAGGTAGGAATGGAATATACTCGAGAAGAGAGGTGTGAATTCTGGAAAATAAATGGAATTAGAACTCTAGTTAGGAGTCAGATCATCCTGATTACTGAAGGAAGTGAGAGAGAATTGGCATCCGACCATTTCACAGTTGACACAGCCAACCAATCAGATTTCATTAAAATCGTCCACTCACTTATGTCCGAAAACGTCATAGACAAATACCTCGCAATGGTAACAACGGAGTCTACCATTGAGTACCGACTGTGTATGAATAATTTCCCACATGCCATTCTCCAGGACCGAATCTCGGATGCGATGATGGAGCTTAGTTATGTATTCAAGTTGGCTAAGATTAGACTCACTCTACTTTTCGCCAACTCCTCCCACATGATTGTGAAGCGGCTATCCGATTGGGTTAGAGAGTTAAGAACTTCTAATTTTAGAGTCTTAATCGGTCCCGTTTTAGTCACACGGATTATTCGTCCACCTGATGACATCACGAAAGAAATGCAGCAAGAGAGAATGGAGGAGGACAGTAGACTTTTGAGGAAACTTTGGGCTGCAATGGTGTGCGTTTCAAGAACACTGAGTTCTGAGAAAGTTATTTTCCTGTGTAGATATAATGGAGAGGATTATTTTCCTTCATCAGTGAGTGATGTGTTTCCAGAGTCAAGAATGGATCAGTTTAAGTTAATTACTAACATGTCTATATCGATATTGTCAGACAGTTTTAGTGTAGGGAACTTAACACATAAATTAGTGATCGGTTTCCTTCCTTTCTGTATGGCATTCAAGCTTAAAAGAAATAAATCGGATGCATTCTCAACAAATCTAATTCTAGAACATTCCCTCACCAAATATGTAGAAGAGAACGCAGCGTTTCAAAAGGTTAACCAAACTGTAACTGAGCTTTGCCTCGAACTCAGGAAAACAAGACTGCTAATTCGAAGAGTTAAACACGTCATTTTTATTGTATTAGAAAATTCAAAGTTGGCTAGAGATCGAGTTACGCTCGTAGTGCAAGAAATGAACCGGAAACCAGAAATGCTCAAAGGTGTGAAAGGGATTCTGAAAGGTGTTGAAAATCTGGTGAAAATGCAAATCATTCCTAGGCAAATCTCCATGGAAACACACAAGAATGCAGAATATGCATTACATAAAGTTAACCAATCATGTATCGAACTGGACCACATCGTTATGGAACTAAACTCTGACATCGGGAAATACACTAAATATAGATTCAAGCTAGGAAGTTTGATGGATATTCTCACGAAAATTAATCAAAACTTTGAAGGCAGTGATTTGTTGCTAATTTTAGAAAAACTGGACTATTTCGGGGTACTCTCCAGGAGTTACGGGACCTGTGTGCAGGTATTCACAGATGAAATAGACTCAAAAGAAACTCCATTGGCTGGTAGAGATCTGACAGAATTGGAGAGAATGTTGAAACGAATTTCAAACGAAAATAAGTGGATTGCTTCGCAACTGAAACAAGAACCAAATTATAAAATGGAACAGAAACACGAGTTAGACGAAATGTTACGAAAGAATAAAATTCTACAAAAGTCCTACGAAAAGGAAATCGAAGATGCAAGGGGTCTAACTCCAAAAGGGGAGCTTGGAAACTTGATTGAATTCAGTCTGCGCTTAAAGTCTGAAATTGGGAGAGACATAACCACAATGGAGAGTACACCAATTAATGAAGCGAAAAGTAACCTCGTTATTCCACTGTCAAAAATAACCATCAAGATTTCCACATACTTAGAGCTAGTACTAAACGCCAGGGAAGATTCTCCAAAAATGCTAACTGAATTCGCCACAAAACTAGAACAGATTGA